>MU279377.1:354683-512952 GCA_022385695.1 Xylaria arbuscula
ATAAGCCCCCCTTACGATACATAAAGTCAGGACACTTTTTTAACGTGGTATGCACGGACCATATATTTTTAAATTAAACCCCCCCCCCCCCCCCCCCCGGCAATCAGGTGATAGCGCGATTGGCGGCGTGGCCCCCTTGCCGCGTTCCTAGACCGCGTTTTTAATTCCCACTTTAGTTCGCCTTCTGTCGCTGGTCCCGAAATTTCGGTTCTTTTTTCCTTTGCCCACCTCGTCCTCCTACCACGCCTTCAGAACTCTAAGTAATTACTCTAATCCACATTCACCGAATTTCAAACTCAAACTCAATTCTACCAGAAGTTAAACCCAAAATCATGTCTTTGTAAAGCAAAAGGGGAAGGGAGGAGCCCGGGTTTACATGGGATGTAGAAAATCACTTTTGGGTCTCGTTCTTTTCAGCGCTTTGAATCTCTTTGCATCGATACGGCTCTGTCGAACCCGCGCAGGTCTGCAGCTTTGTACACTTGTGCCTGGTAAAAGGAACACTCACGCTCGAGAACAATACGAACACATTGGCTCGGGAATGCCACCACCATCGCGACCCCCAAGACACAGCTCTCCCTCTATTCCAGCGACGCCCAAAATGCAACGTGGTGGGAAGACTGCGGGGCCGGCGGCCAAAGAGCCGAACTACATCGAATTGGACGACGAAGATCTGGACGAGCTCATGATGAACAACGTCCCGAGTTCTTCGCCGTTCTTTACACAGCCGACACAGATTGTAAAGCGAGGCACGCAGCCCACTCAGATTGTTGGGCGGACTACGCAACCTACTCAGATACTCGATCGCACGACCCAGCCGACTCAGATTACTGGCAGGACCACATTACGGCCGCCATCATCGCCCCTAGCTCCGAGCTCGCCCGGCCTCGCGATCGAGGTTCCTGCTTCATCACCTTTCCAGCCCAAATCTCAACCCAAATTTCAGCCTAAATTTCAGCCTAAAGCATCTGTCTTTATAGAAAAGAAGAGAGGAGTAGCAGGTCGTGTTGGCTCTTTAATGGCTCCAGCTGGGACAGCTTTCAGGCCACCACTGGAACGAAAGTGGACCCCGGCCCGTCGTCCTGGTGTCAAGTCGACATCCTACTTGACGTTATCAGACGACGAATTAAGCGAGGACTATAAGCATCGCGACAGCTCAGGAGATGATTCTCCTATGAGGGGGGATATCAAACCTTCTTCATTTGTGAAGAAGGATCCTCTTCCTCTTGAGTCTGTTGAAACGAAGCCTACATGGACAGCCAGCCAAGATATCGAGTTGAGAGATATTCACGATTTGAGATTGCGCCACCTGACAAAAGATGTGTTCAAAATTGTATCGAAGTCGAAGCCCACGATAACGATCAAAGCCTGTCGAGATGCGCTAACAAGTGGCGTGGGATGGCAGGTCTCAAAGGCTGTAAATCTATTGACTGGGAATTCAAACAATAGAACAATGAGTTCTATTGCCAAAGGTCCCATTCAAACGAAACAACAAACTCTACTTAAACCATTCAGTAGTTCCATTGATTCACAAAGTCCCACTAAATCGTCCTTCTCACAAAGGGATTATTCACTTACATTTAATTCTACTCCTGCCTCTATCACGACATCCAATACGTCTGCAAATTCTTCCTTCACAAAAGGCAATCCTCTTCCTCCACGCAGACGTTTGGTACAAGGACGAAGGAAAAAATCGCCTACGCCGCCTCCTGTATTCTCGGTTTCATCCTCGGCATCATCAGCTCCAACAACGCCGGCGCGGTCGGAGCATCAATCCCCTGATAAGAACCCATCACAACCTCCTAAGATGGCAACAACCGCAACCATTTCCCCGATTAAGCCTGAGCCCATCCCTCAACCCCGCCGACGACTCCTGCGTGGCCGCCGTAATCGCTCTCCAGCACCTGCCGTTATCACACTGGACTCGGACTCGGACCCTGACTCGGAGTTTCCTGCTCCGCAGAAGCTAGTCTCGCGCAAAAGAAAAGCTGTAACTGCAGCTGAACCCGAATTTGTTGATGTTCCATCCTCAGCGTCTGAGTCTGGTCGTGGGGACGTTTCTACTGTGAATCGCCGTGATCAGCAATCCCCCCACCATGAACAAGTCCTCAATTATCTCAATTCATGTACCCCTGAGTCACTTGCTCAGATGACTGGTTTCTCTGCAACAGACTCTAAGCTGATCATATCATGTCGTCCCTTTGCTTCGGTTTATGACGCAGAGCTCGTATCAAAGAAAGAGACAAAAGCTAGATCAAAAGCCAAGCGCGTCCAGATCGGTCAATTGTTTGTCGAGAAATTAACTTCTTGGTTCGCAGCTTTCCACGCAGCTTCCGTGGTAATCAAGGATTGCGAAGATCGAGGTCAAAAACTGCAGAAAGCCATGTCCACATGGCCTATGGACAAGAACGGCAAGCCCCAGGGAGGAACCACATTACCGGTATCAGAAAAGCCCAGACTCATGGCTGACGACATCACACTTAAGTCATACCAGCTTCTTGGCTTGAACTGGATGAATTTGCTTCACTCAAAACGTTTCAGTGGCATACTTGCAGACGATATGGGACTCGGGAAAACCTGCCAAGTAATATCTATAATTGCTCATCTGGTCGGCACATATGACGAGAATTCCAGGAAAACCAGACCGTGGCCATTCCTGGTAGTTGTCCCTCCCAGCGTATGCGAAAACTGGATGGCCGAGTTTGAACGATTTGCTCCTGATCTCAGCGTTTGTCCATATCTAGGGAAAGACCGGCGTAATATGGACCCTGAGGAGGCTCGCAACAACCATGTGGTGTTAACCAGCTATTCTCAGGTCGAGAAAGCGAAAGAAGACCTTCAGTGGTTACGAGAATTGGATCCATATGCCGCGATATTTGACGAAGGTCACAAATTGAAGAACCGTAAGAATCTGGTATACAAGCAAATGATGCGAGTTCCAACCGAATGGCGCTTAATTCTCAGCGGCACTCCTGTTCAAAACAACCTCAAGGAGCTCCTTACGCTTCTGCATTTTGTTGAGCCAGATTTGTTTGGTGATGATATCTTTGAACAGCTCGATATCATCTTCGAAGCCAAAGTTCCCAACAAAGAAATTCACAATTTCGCAGCGCTAGCCAAAGAGCGTGTATCAAATGCACGAGCAATCATGGCACCGTTCATCTTACAGCGCAGAAAAGAAGAGGTTCTTGATCTTGCCAAGAAGACGGAACATAATATAGTAGTCGATATGCATCCCAAGCAAAAAGCTATATATGATGAGGTCAAAGGTCGCTATCTTGTGCCAAAGACACAACGGGCTTCATCGACAATCAAGGATTCGCATTCTTGGATGCAGCTTCGCAAGGCAGCAATTCATCATCAACTCTTCCGAGTCCACTTTACGGATAAGATGGTCAAGGAGATAGTCGACATTCTATGGACGAAGTGTAGTGAAGCAGAATTATACGTCCAAAGCAAGGCTGACCGCCACAAGGCGCTTTTGCTTGAGGATTATATGGGCAAATCAGACTTCCAATTACATTTGGAGTGCAAGCATTTCAAGAAATATATCGGCCAGTTCGACATTCCTGATCGCTCCTGGGAAGAGGGCCCTAAAGTCAAAAAGCTCCTCGAACTCGTCCGCGGCTATATAGAAAACGGAGACCGTGTTCTCGTCTTCAGCCGGTTCGATCTCGTCATCGACGTTCTTCGGGAGACGCTGTTTTCCGCGGATATCCCTTACTGCGAGCTCACCGGATCCACCGATATATCCGATCGTTTCCCTGAGATCGAGAAATTCAACAACAACCCGGACATTCCTGTCTTCCTCCTCACAACGGGTGCCGGTGGTACTGGTCTAAACTTGACGGCCGCCAACAAAATCATCATCTTCGACCAATCCGACAATCCACAGGACGACGTGCAGGCGTCGAACCGCGCACACCGTATCGGACAGACCCGTGATGTCGAGGTGATCCGTCTACTCACGCGGGACTCTGTCGAGGGTCTCATCTTCAACTCGTGCGTCAAAAAACTCATGCTCGCCCGGATTGTTGAGGGTAACATTCCCGTTGATGAAGACACTGAGAGCGAGTCTGTCGAACAACAGTGCCGAAGGCTCATGTTACTCGAGGAAGAGAACACTGCGCAAGCAGCCTCGCAGGCTGCTTCCTAGCATGTTGACAATGGGTATTGATTAATACATTACAACCCATGTCGACTACTCACTCATAACCCACTTTGTTACTCGGCGTCTACCAACTTTCGTGTTTGGCATTATACAGGTCCTTTCCTATGTACTAGATGTGCATGTACCGCATTTTGTACTTGGGCGTTTTTACAAGCTATAATATAGAAAGAAAATGGATTTGAACCCATACACCTGCACACGCACATACATACAAGTCTTCGAATCCGCCGACATGGAGGTTTACAAGCCAAAAAGGATGAAAAAGGACTTCTTTAGAAGACGGCAGTGTGGCATGGTGATTTAACTACTTGTTTGCAATGCACTGCTATATTTGTTTCTAAAAGAAACAAAGAGATTCGTGGCGACGGGAAGCAAGAGGCTGGTGGAAAGAGAGAAAGGAATGGACTGGATCTTCCCTTGGGGTTTGTTGATGAATGCATGAGGAAATATCAGGCATAGATAGATGAACTATACCGTAAGGGCTATGTGTGTAGAATAGACAGACGCGTTGATACATGGTGCGCGACCGAGGTGACAACTACCTATCAACATCTCAATAAGGGTCATCTTGGTCGGCTTTGTTTTGGGGCAGTTATAATATATGATGGTGCATATTGTCACTTTTGAAATCAGCCTTGGGAAACTTGTTTTGTGACTTGTATTTGATTAGAGATTACCCTATGACGGTCTTGCGCGTCTAATGCTCGAAGATAGCAACAATATTCCAGCTAGATGGTCCTAATTATCCAGCAAGGTCCTCCTTTTACACATTATCTCATGTTCACTTCTGAATAGCAACACTCTAGCTTTTGATGTTGTTCACCTGACAGAAGTTTCTCGCACAGATCCGCTCGTAATTATCACCTCGTACAACCCATCATCCCATAGACAGCGCGGTCTCTACTCCCTATTCACCACGAGAATCCCCCAAAGGGGTCATCTTTCCCGCTTGCTTCCTTAAGACGCTTATTTTCTTTCACGTCATTGACGTTGTGAGTACGTCCGTCGTTAAGGGTTATGTCTGGTACATTCAAGGTACGCTTATTCGTGTCACTAGGCGGAGTCAGGGCAGCGGCAATGGCAGTACCCTTCGGAACAATTGAGGCGAGCGAGCCACAGGCAGCTTCTAGTTTCTGTCGACGGCCGGTCTGGACCGCTTCGAGCAGCACCACGAGGTCCTCTGTGTCCTCGCTGGTCTGGGAGAGTAGCGCCTGGATGGAGCGCTCGATAGAAGCTCGCTGGCCCAGAGCCTCGTGCAAACGAGACAAGAGGGCTTTTACTTGGGCTGATCTAGAAGCGAGTTAGTTTTTTTTGTGGGAGGGCTTGGGTTTGGTGTAAGGAGTATTCGTTCGACGTGGGCTATATATATATATCCACCCCGTGGTATGAGGAGGCGAAGGTCGTGATAGGTAGGGGGAACGTCAGGAAGGCAAGGCGCCGAGAAAGGTGATTGATCGACGGGATGTGTAGCATCGAGGCTATGTGATGACAATTATGCAACCCCTATATGTACAGTGACAGGAGTGGCGTTGTCGAATGGCTGGCGTGGAGAGATAGATAGGTAGATAGGCTCATGTACCTGTTCTCAGCCTTGGAGGCATAGTACTTCGATATCGCTTCCTGCTGCTCATTGAAGTAGACGTCGAAATCATCGGCTATATTCTTGCGTTGGTTGTCTCGCCTCTCTTTGAAGGCTTCCTGTGCGTCCGAAGACCGGCGCCGGGTTAGCTCAAGGCATTAATTCCTTGGTGGTTCTAGACACAACACCAGATGCATCGAGGTCTGCTCCTTATGAATTGGGAGTAATAAGAGTTTCCTCGCCACTGGATATGGATGGAAGCATACAATCTTCTCCAACAACTCGAACGGAGTGGTCTCGGTCGGACGATGCGCCACGACTACATCGGACTCGTAGTCTGAGTCTGAGTCAGGTTTTTGTTGCCGTCGCTTGGGCGGCATTCTGCTTGTAGGACTATAGAAGGTCTTGCGATGATGCGTGTTTTGGTTTCTGTTTAGAGTATGTATTACAATTCGGTCTTAAACTAGTAGCGACGAGGTGCACACCACAGGATGGATAAATTATATTAAGGGACTCGGAGGATCTATGTTGTAGAGGTAAGGTTGTGTCATTTTAATTGCTACCGTACAGAATTCTCTCATATATCTCAGTCTCATGACGGGAAGGTACAGCATCCACATGTTCATCAATATGGGTAGGTGCTGGGTAGGTGCTGTCCCTTTTGGTGTTTTTGACACCTCCCATTTGGTAAGGGGAAGGTGCAGCATATTACTATTAGGATACCAATGTAGGCAAGAGCTGTCCATTTTACTTTATGCCTTCTCTTGATGTTCTCCATGTTTCCTATTTGATAATACGAAAATATACCATTGCTTGTATTAAAATAGGCAGAGATTGTCCCCTTCGTCTTTTGTCTTGTCTTGGTGCTTCTAATAGACCTCCTATTTCTCTTTCATGGGCGCTATTCTGCAGTACCTATCGAGGCTGTGGAAGAAAAACTTGAGACACCTCACACCACCACCCAAAATTACTACTTTTCGAAGCTATTTAGAAGCCTGTATATTGCCCTTCAGCATTAATTACATCTAATAGCCGTTCAGGCACCCCTTTAACCCACTTGTTAATTGTATTCTGCGATAATTTTATACCTATCGAAAATAGCTTCGAATTAGTGGTTGAATTGGTGTATTGGTAGTGGCTGTTTTAGGTACCTACAGGAAGGGTGGTGTGGGGTGTCTCAAGTTTTTCTTCCACAGCCTCGCCTATGTACCTGTCATCACTGTCAGTAGGCAACTGCCAGCTGCCGATCTTATCGCAGAGGTCCACTTTATATGCACCACTTATCGCTCAAAAACTTGGGCAGCTCAGACTAAAAGAGACCCACTAACCTTAGCAAGCCATTCATTCTACACGTTATCGTCGTCGTATTGTATTCTGCATTTCTCTATTTCGAGGCGTCTTGAAGTAGAACTTTGGCAGATACAATGGGTCTCTCAGGGCCGCGGAAGTAAGCTACTCTATCCTGGACAACTGGCAAGTGTTCGTTGTACTGACTCTGCCGTCACAGCCGCCGCAAATTGGACTACGATCCGAATAATACAAGATGGACTCGCGACGAGACGACTTTCGGCCAGAAGATCCTCCGCTCTCAGGGATGGGAACCGGGCAAGTTTCTCGGTGCCCAGAACACCGCACATGCGCAATTGCACAGCGCTGCCAGTCTGGCGCCCATCAAAATCAACCTCAAAGACGACACCCTCGGCCTCGGCGCCAAGATCCGCCAGAAACAGAGCGACGAGTGCACCGGTCTGGACGTCTTCAAGGACCTCCTCGGGCGGCTTAACGGGAAGTCGGAAGAGACGATTGAGAAGCAGAGGCAGGTCCGCTCCGAGATCAAGACCAATCTGTTTGTCGAAAGGAAGTACGGTCCTATGAGGTTTGTCAGTGGAGGGCTGTTGGTGGGGGATCAGAAGATGCAGGAATTAGTCGACGCCAAGCTAGAACCCATATCGGTCAAGGACGAGCCAATGTCGTCTGACGAAGCTGGACCCGTGAAGAGAGAAAAGAAAGAAAAGAAATCCAAGAAATCAAAAAAGCGGAAAGCCGACGAATCTGAAGAAAGCGATACTTCGGACAGTAAACGGGATAACAAACGCAAGAAACGTTCCAAGGCTGCTGAGGAACCGGAAGCCGATGGCACAGAAGCTGAAAAATCAACCAAGAGGAAAAAGGACAAGAAAAGTAAAAAGTCAGAGCGCTCCGAGAAACCGCAGGGAGAAGACAACGTAAAGTTAGTCGAACACGAAAGGAAACGAAAAAAGAGCAAAAAGCCCAAGGACTCTTCGAAGCAGGAGTCCCTGTCCAATAGCTCCGCGGAAATCTCTGAAGTTGAGATCTCAGAGAAAGCCAAAAAGAAGGAGAAGAAGAAAGATAAAAAGGGCAAACAGACAACCAGCGAAGAGGCCAGTGTGGTTACGGTGACGATGCAATCTTCGACTGTGACACCTCGCGACAGCGGCTCTTCAACACCTACCGCCGGCACTGGCACCTCCACTCCGCACGCAGTCTCTGCTCGCCACCTTGCGAGATCGCGCAACATCGCTTCTAAGAAGATGGCATTTAGTGACATGACAGCGTTGAATCAGGTATGTAAATTGCTTAATCTATTCTCGATAAGCGAATGCTAACGCCCTGAAGATCTTCATGATCAAGCCAGTTTAATTGGATTTAGTTAGCCTTTTTAGATGTGTTTGCATGGTCATAGCGAGCATAGAGATCGAGGGTTTGCTTCATAGACTAATGATCTCGATACCCAATACATACGATTGAACGAAAATTGATCATCACCACAATGCAGTCAATGTCTACCCAAGTGGCAAATATGAAGAGCTAACTGATTATGGCTGACATAGCATCGCAGCCTCCCCTGCGCATAGGCGAGGCACCACGGTGGGGGAGCTACTGCGCCGTCTTAAGGCGTGGAATTGACTGACTGGCTACGCTTAGAGGACGATCGACACTCCGATACTCAAGGATCAGAGACTCTGCATGCCCGTTCTGTGCCGACCCTGCGGAGGATGATGGCCGATTTGAGCGGAACCGATCTTTTTCAATTATTCCGGTTTGCCACTAGCAGCCCAACGATGATAGGTCTCTCGCTCGGCATTTGGCTAGATAAGCTCGATAGTTGTGCTCCGTGCGACGGCGTATGACAAGAGACAGCACGCGCATCCCGGTCGAGAGCGCATTGGTGTGCGCTCCATCGAGGCAGACGTTGTATCAAAGGCTTCCCGGGTCCAAGGCCTCGGCCGGCTACCGCCGCGTGCCATAGAAGGCCCTGGGACAGCTGCCGCATAGGACGTTGGCGTGTGAACGGGCCAGTGATACCAGACGTGGCATTACGCATATTACGCATGTATGACTCTAGCCCACCTCTGCACCTCGGATATCTGCCTTTGTTGATAGTACTGGCGAGCTGGCTATCAGGCAACCCCCGATGTCTGCCTCTTTCATTGCCTCGATGTTGCGCAAGGGCGGAAGTGCATATCGAGAACCAAACTCGAGTGTCGTATTTTGCGTCCCTTGCCGGTGGCGTTGAAAGCGTTGAACCGAGCTCCGGACCTGCGTAGCGACGGAAACGATCTAGAAGGCTCGCTTGCCCTTGACGTGTCTGGCACAGGCATCAGCCAACGCGGGCTTACATTACTGTAGACTTACGCACAGCTACGATTGTACACGTTGTCCAACCGGCAGTGCCTGGCGAGCCAGTCTGGCGACGCCTTGCCCCGCCAACGACAGTCAGTGACGGTTTCGGCGCTGGGATGCTGCTGTGGCCACGGATTTTGTTGTGATATCAATAAAAAGGCGACCAACGAGGGGCTCGAATTGAGACGGATGCGGCCATGATCTACAGCACATCTGGCCTGTGCGTCCACCGTCGTCTTACTGAGCAGTGAAAAGGGCCAACGGCCACACAGGGAAGACCCCGGTCACCTGGGCTTCCAATCTCGCTCCCTGGTTTCATTCGCTGCGACCTGATGCCGTCGTCTGCCCACCATAATGGAACACGACGTCACTGGATCCTGGTCTTGTCCAACCCTCCCTCAGCTGGCGTCGAGAAGTTATTTGTTGCGCTCGCATGAAGCCGGATCGGCCAAGAGGAATTGCTTCGTCATGTTGCTAAGCCGCGCACACCCAACCCGCCCGCGCCCGCCTGTAGGCTGAGGGGGGCGAAATGCCTGCCCAATGGTTTCGGGGTTGTGCCATGGCGTTCTCGCTTGCTGCGGGAGCCAAAGTGCCAAAACAACCCAGAAAGCGAGCTAGCAGCCTAATTCTGACGAGAGCCGGCATGATAGTCTTTGCGTGTCTGAATGGTTGGTCGGTCATGCTGCTGCTGCCGATGAACTGGTGTGTTTGTGTGTTTTTGGCGTTCGACAAGACAAGATCGACTATCGCCTGCTGGCAGCTCATATTTATTGTCCTGATGCTTCCTGCACTTGGAGGAAGAAGAATTCCCCCTGCCTTTTCTTGTGATACTTTCTTTCGTTACAGCAAAGAGCAATCTAATCATTTTAATACATAATAATACTCGACTTGTGTGCACACAGGTCTGTCTCATCGAACACAACCGGCCCGGCGCGCGTGATTCCCGACACCGCTTCCTACACGGCTATTTGCTTCTAGAGCGCAACGGTTGGCTCGTGAAAGTAAGTGACAGGACCCTGCATTCAATTCAAAATCGGTCAGACGCTCTGCTGCTGTGCTGCGCACTTGCGAGCCCAATCCGATCGCAGCTAAGTCTGCCTGGGCCCCCCCTAGCGGGCCGTGACGTAGTCCACCGACATCCACTTCCACAGCTCATCCCTTGTTCTGCCCTCCCACTGCTGCATCGTGTACTGCCGGTATGTAATGTAGTGTAGCTGACCACGACGCCAAGCCTTTTCTCTTCCAATCCCTGCGCGCCCCCATCAGTACCGACCGATCTAGCGCCATCGTCAGTGTTAGTTAGTCTGTCCCAGAAGCAGGATATCTATCTCATCAATCCCCGCGACCATGTATTTCTACGTCTCGACAGGTTAGGACACCCAGCTTCTTTCTTCCTCTTCTTCTTTAGTCCAAGATCATCAATCTATCCCTCCACTACCTGGTATTATCCATACCGGTATTCAACATCATCACCACTTTTTATTGTTATTTTTATCTTTTATACACAACGCCACCAAGTGTGCCTGCCCCTCCTCGTCTGCAGTACAAGCAAGCAACACAGACACATAGAGAGAGACACACACACGCAACGCCCACTGACGACATGTCTACCATCTACTCAGTGCCGCGAGAAAAGCGCTACGGCAAATACAAGAAGGTGCTGTACCTAGAGCCGCCCTTCGACGGCGCCGTGACCGTCAAACGGCGAGTGACGACCATCGTCCCGCCCCCTCAACCTCCCCCGCCACCACCACAAGCACCGGTCTACATCCTACCTGCGCCCGTGCCCGCGCCCTCCACACGCGCTCCCACGGTAATCGACGTCGCGCCAGCACTGCCTCCACCACCTCCGGCCCGGGTCCCGGTGATCATGCCGCCGGAGCCCGAAGAGGACGACTCCCCCATCGACGTCATCGCCGTCGACGTCGACCCGTCTGAAGCGGGCTCGTCCAAGTCCTCGCGCTCCTCGCGCACCTCGCGGAGCCATAAGTCCTCCAAGAGGCATAGCCATAGCCGTGACCGCGAGGTCTATATTGAGCGCGAGAGGGTCGTGCCTGTCCCTGTTGCCGTGCCGTATCCTGTGCAGTCGGAGCCGCAGTACGATACGTACCGCTATGTTGAGGCGCCGAGGCGCTATGAGCCTAGACGGCGCAGTCCGGGGCAGGAGATTGTTATTGAGGATCGGAGGCGTCGGCGGTATATTCGCGACTAGACTGATGAATGAGAACCCTCTCTGATGTCAGCTTTACTTTCGACTACTTATGTTCACTTACGCACTTGCTCCTATTCATATACACACTTACCACCCATTCACTTACCGACTTACCACTTACTCACCCACCTACTCGGGTGTGTAGGTGTTTCGCTCATTATGAAGAACGTCTTCGATTCATTTGTTCATTCATACGTTTTATTTACTTTTCACCTGTTATCTTATCTTATGATGTCACGAATAGTTTGATTCGATTCGGATAAGATCCTTTGCTTTTACCTTTGCTATTTCATGTTCGCTTTTCATGTTAGATATACGATACACTACGAACTACGGCGCTGGAAAGTCGATGTGCAATGCATCACGGGGTCTCACCGTCCTGGATGGAAGTGTTATGATAATACTGTAATATGGTTATGAGGACAGGACCGGGACCGGGTTAGCACATTTGGCGTTTTTGGTTTGAGTTGGTTGTTGGTTGATTGGTGTTGTGGTGTGTTGGGCGTGTGTGGCATGACCACCAATCATCGCGCCGTCCACCGTTCATATACGTGAGTTTACACATATATGGAAACATACTAGGTAGATGGCAACATCATCATATTTGTTATCCTATGATAAATCTACAATTATCTCTTACTGCATATGAAGTCGTCTCGTGGTATATGTCAGTGCTTTATTAACGGCTCTCTTTATTAAGAGCTCTTTGTCATGGATATGCTGTACGGCTATACTTGCCACCTGCTGCTGTCGGTTGCTGCTGTTCGTTCCAAAAGAACTGAAACTAGGCAATGAGGGCGAACCAAGTTAAGGTAAAGTGAGGTAAGGGAGTCGTGATGTACCTCTAACAATCGTCGACGAGGCAACCGTTTCCGTCAGATCAGACGTGGAGCTAGTCTATTCGTTGTCTGCGTTCGCCGCATCATGGCTCGGTACAAGGTCGTTCCCTGTTCCGCAGGCTCAACTATGCGAGACGACGTCGGTCAGGCTCGGCTTTGTTCTGCTCTGCTCTGCTTCCTCCACCAGTGCTCGTACTGCTCCACGATACGCTACGTTACGTCCCCCACTATCAGATCAGATCAGATCAGCTATGGTGTACATGTATATCGAACTGTTCTTATTCGGGCCTTCTATGTTCCATTATGAAGGCGATCAGCCAGTTCTATTCCGCGACTCGAGGATGTTCCTGTTATTGTTGGACTTCGCTTGCTGAGACCCGGGATATCCATTGATCTATCTATCCATCTACACGCATCTTATTCCCTATGTGCCGTAAATCATACACACACGATATCACTAGTAGTTCGATGATCACATCACGTTGATGGACCGTTACCCCGACCTCAATACCTCTTCGTTTAAGGCCACCGCCAAGACGGTGCCCATTCACGTACAGGAACGGCAATAAATGCTGCCTTATCCTTGTCTCAAACGCTCATGACGTCGTCACCGGCCTCTTTCTTGGACCGTTTCCGCGCGGAAGACAGCTATATCTGTCTGTTATCGATCTATATCAAATACAGCGACGTCACTGAGGGCCGCTGGCATGTTTCCACAGACGACGTCGTCGTCGAGTATACGTGAGGGCGTGATACGCTGTGTATATGTGGGTATGTCCAGCCGACTATATTCAGTTCGCTTTCTTGTGATGGGCTGCTCTGTGATTTGTTCTTCTGCATATATCCAATCTCGCGTAAATCTTGTTGAAAGTCATAATCTGCATTCCCGGTTGCCATACTCACCTTCTTGAGACTGGAGAAAAGGGGTGAGTAGATTTCAGTGCTATCCTCGCTGGTACGAATGAACGAAGCTTACATTGTGTTTATTTTAGAGAACACGACCAAGGAATCTTGGAATGCTTGTATGATAGGTAGCTTCGTACTGTCCTATGTCATATGTATGGACCGATGTTTCTTAACAGTGAACTGGGACATCTATGAGGCAGATGGGATTGCGATAAGCATCTTTCAGACTACTAGAGAGTCGTCACCCATCGCACTGCTTTAATTCCTTGTCCCCTCTAATTCGTATTTGAAAATTTACGAGTCATTGAGTTTTCTTCGATGTGCCATAATGCCATAGGACAGCAAGAGATTATTGTATACAGCTAGATAGCGCGTGTGAGCCGCTTTGTAACCTTTGCGCAACGACAAGTGTGTGCAGGGTACACTTTTCCTGTCACCATGTTTTGGAAAGGATACTCGATGTCATCGGAGCTATCTGAAGAGATCCTTGATACACTCTGCGTGTCACGGCGATCCTATCCTTGGCTCATCTAGTCAAGCAAGGAGATCCTGGGTGGGAGCGGTCAGGCTGCAAGGCTGTTGGGTTAAACTGACAGCCGTGTCAGGCCTCATCGGGGTCTTTGATCCGAGTTAGCGTATTTTACTTCGTTACAAGAAGTTATATTGTGGGCTTTGCTTCCTTGGATTGGGAATGGTTCTGTAAATGTGCTCAACAAGACTAAGAGTAGAGTAAGCTTATGGAATATTGGAAAGCTCTCGCGCTGTTTAGTATACAGGTCACTGAAATCTCCTGCGTACGGGCAAGAGCTTATGGTCGGAGCCAGGTCAACCTGTTTGCTGACTTCATAGCTATCTGGCCATTGTTAGACCCGAGGAGTTCATGTTGTGTGCTGGTGTCAATTGGCTTTGCTCATATCACTTCATCATCATGGTTTCGAAGCTTTTCCCGAACTGACCATGTAAATCATGTTATTTGTACGACTACTCATGGCAAGTTTTGTGTTGGTTGTGCAACATCATCCCGCGATGCCCTCGTATATGTACCTGCCTCGAAGTAATACAGTGACATTATAACAGGCTCCTCATGCTCATGATTCCTGTGAAAGCGCACGTTGGATTCAATACTGTGTCACTGATAGTATGAGTGTTTTGTATTCTATCTGCCACAGACTTGGGCACACATGGGATGTCAAATGCTCTGCCAAGAACTCGTCTCTCTGACTTTGGAATTGTTAACAGTAAGAGGATGGCGATTATCCAAATGCAAGCTATAAAAAACATCATGCTATATCGAGGTATCGCTCACGAGCAAGATGAAGGAGTCCGTTGCGACATCGAAGTGCTTGAGATGTCGTCAAAAGCACGCGAATGTATTGGAGATGAGGAGTTCCGCCCCCAACAACCTAAAACACAAGGATCTAGATTAGATATACTAAGTATACCGTGATGCAGTCATGATCGCTGTTTGAAACACACACAATCCGCAGTGTAACCAGCTCGTATAAGCTCGGGACACTCTACCTCTCACTCCTCCCATCTACTCCCCCCATGTCGAGCATCGACGTCGTCGTGTGCCCTCCTTCCTCAAAAAACCCAAACCCCGACTTACATACAGTACCCTTTACTTACAGCAGTATGTAGCCCGGGTCTGTTACAGGGCATAGCTGTTGCGGCATTGTGATTCCTGTGTGTGGATTGCTGCTCGTCAAGCTGAAACGGATACTGAAACCGTGCGGTATTCTGCCGCAGGAGGAGAAAAGTCCACGGGACCTGCTTTTGTGTGCCTTTGTATACTAGGTATATGCGGATATACTACCCACAGTATGTGCTACTGATGCTTTGACCACCGTTCCGCATCTCGTGGTGTTCGTTGACTTTTGCGACCTGTGTATCGGTACACGAAATGTACGTGTGCGTAATTCGCCAATGAAATTCGTTTGTCTTGTAGCTAACCGAGCTGCTCATCTGATTTGTTCTTACTAAATAGTGGTCCTTGGTAAATTAGGCCGTGTTTTGTTTGGATGATAGAACCAATTGGTTTCAATCGTGACCTTGATCTCTTTACAGTACCAGTAGGAGGATATGATATTTGTCACATTTATTGTAATTGATGTATCTATGATAAATGTAATGCGTTTTGAGCTTTGCATGTGCCGGAACTGTAATGCTTAATAGAGTACCCTATCGCGGATGGTTCTCGCTTTGCTTCACAGACAAATCACGCTCAGCGCGGGAGTTTGACTCTGCGTACCACCTGCTACGTACGGATCAATGCTGATTGTCCGCCCGGGCGTTAACGACGAAGAAACATAAGGCTCGCCCGAGTCCGGATTGATCGATGCACAGCCCTAGGGCATTGTTCGTAGCCGCGCTGCGATCTACACAAGCCGTCCGGAAGATAGCCGAGCCGGGGCCGCACAAGGCGTATCGTCGTGGCTATGAGAAAAACCCACGACTTTCCCCAGACACACCCTGCATTTCCGGTATTTGGTATCTTGTGTGGTTAGTTAGCGTGTTAGGCGGAATGGTAATGATGATGGCGATGATGCCGATGATGGAAATTACGGGCTGGATCTCGAGCGAGCGACCAGACCAGAGGAGGACCAAGCAAGACGTGGTGCTGTCTGGTATGAGGTGGTGGACGGGTGTTTCTCGTTCTCGGGCAGCTTGAAGAGGCCTAGGCTAGGCATCAACCACATCAACCACATCAAACAAAATTGTTTCTTTCACCTGATCGCATCTTCCGACGCTAGAGCTGGTCATTCGTTCCCTTACGTCTGAGCAAACTTTCCTGGGCTGAATGCCAGTCTGCTGATACCAATCAGCATGGCGGGCTTCTTCTCATTTGACTGATTTTCTGTTTGAAGAAATGGGTGTTGTGCACGGTTACCACGCGGCAATGTTACGCTACGCCTGAGGTGATGCGAGCAGGGGCTAGATCTCGATCAAGACGGTAAGAGGAGGATGAGAGATCTAGAATATCATGTCACATGGGAATGGGTGTCAAAACATCCTCAGGCCATTCCACTGGTCGAGACCATGGCGCATCTACACCAGGTATCTACGTCCTGCATAGCACACCTAACCTGGACAGCCACATAGTCGCAACAACATCAGCACTGCATATACTGAGTACATAGTATACTGCCGCTATATCGCCATGGTCGTACAACGAGCGGTGGTGACCGACGGTGGTGCTGTATCAGAAAAAAATGCCATCACACCGCCAACTCACTCACATTCGCCAGATCGGCGGGTCCAACACTCCATTGGTCGTGCTGTTTGATTACTGATTCTAAGCGGCTGCGAAGAGCTTCCTAAAACGGTGCGCGTGGGTGGAGGAGATGGGCCTTGGGAGTGGCCGTGGGAGTGATTGCGTGCATATTAATGCCGGGCCCATCTGAGTCGGTCTCTCGTCCTGCGTTGGAATACACGTGGTCGGTTCGCGCCATTACATCTATTCGCTGCAGCAAGAAAGAGGGCAAAGACGTTGTAGTATATCGTATGCATCCATCGAACCAGTTGATAAACAATTTCTTTGGTTTGGGAGGGGGGGTTGTTTGAGTTCTATATAGTCTCTTATCTATATTATGGTATGTATAACTAGATGATATACCTACTATTATTACTATTATACTTACATATACATACTTGCTCATAGTAGGTTAGTATACTCTAGATAACCCCCGCCATCTGCCGTATTGATGATCGATTCTACCGGAATTAAAGGGCGCATAGCTACCAGATTTCTTAGTACATGGCTATGTTTGATCTCCAACTTAGCTTTACACTACACAACTCAGTAGATAGGTATACCTACATGTATACTGATATGCAGATGATACCCTAACTTAAGGACAGGCTCGAGTTGACGGCAGATCCACCGAGATCCTGATCCGACCAAGTCTCCTTTGCCAAGGCCACCGAGGGTTGCCCAATCCGTGTTCCTGCAGAAGTCTCCTGCAGGCCACATGAGGGACAACCCACCGCGGTAGATACCGGTGGGCACGATAGGAAATTGCCTGCGGATTTTGGCTCCCAATGGGTGAGGGCCACATGCCTTTCTTTATAGACGTACATGGTGGAATTGACCGTCGACCTGAATTTATAGTTACATCATACCAGAAATGTCCCGAGAGCCCTATGCGAATCCATAGTATACACGTATGGACTCACTAGGATAATACATGTAAATACAGGACAAAGCACGAGCCAGGGTTGTTTTGAATCCCTTCTCCTAAATCCGGGGCTCTGTCCGGGGGAGCCCCTGAACAAGCCCTGGTAGGACGAGTTACCCTGCCTTCGCTAACTAACTAACTGCCTTTTACAACTCTTTTTTTCTGCTGTTCTTTTTTTGTTGTCGAGACTTTGCAGAGCCAAAGTATATACTTATATGTCACGTAACAAACATACGTGTTCGACCGTTTCGTCGCTTAACAATTCGCCATCTCACTCAGCCCTACATACATACTGTAGTACCGGTATGCTTACTTACCTTAAGTGTGGATATTACTGTCAACGTTAAACGTCTGCAGTTATCAATTGTCATTGGCAAAAATCTTAGTTGTGGCAGACACTACACTATAAGTGGATAAGGGGTTCGCTTTAGCGTGCCGCCTCTAGCGGCTAGTAAACAACTCAGGGGCATCTACCCAAAGTGTATATGTAGGGTAGTAGTGAAATGTCGTACTGAATTATTCAACTATACCAAGTATGTAAGTCTGTAAGTATATCGGTTGTTATTTCTTTAGCAACCCTCAATGACTAGGAACTATCACGAGCTTCAGGACCGTCATTGATTGCATTTTAGTAACCTATCACTGCCCTGTGGAAAATTCGTAAAGTGTCAACGCTAGCTTCTGCCCATACCAAGCTACACTAGGTCCGTCCTGTCTAGACAGATGGATAAGACGACTATTGTATCCTACTTTGGACATGACTATGGATTTTACCCCTAATTTAGTTAACACTACCTAAACAACTGTTCCTAGTTTGGTCTATTAGGTTAGGTAGTGGTGTGTGTACTGCAGCTCTGGGGGATGGCAAATTGGGATGCAGCTGTTCCTGACTTTCCGCGAATTCATCCATTCACTTCGCCTATTCATTCTCCCGTGACTCGATGTTACTCTCTGAGTACTCATGACCTCTTTTGCCGCTCCTTGTTTACGTTCGCCTTTTTGATAATTCTGTTCCTTCAGTTGTATAAAATTGTTATTTGAAGCTTTCCACAGCTAACGAGACGAATCCGAATTGTAAGGGAGGCGACAGCAACAGACAGACCAATACAGACAGACAAAGACAGAAACAGGAAACGCCCCCTCTCTCGGTCTATAATACCCTAATATCCTTGGTTATAATCATTGTTATTATTATAATCGTTGTTATCGTTTCTCACCACGCTATCCGGCCGGCTATCGCCATACTCTGCCCATCGATACTAAGCGAAGCGTTCGCATCCCTACAGCTTTGGCGCTCACCTTTTGTTGTGCTTCCCCTGAGATATGCGGCGGCCGTGAGAGCCCTGGCTACGTCCGGTACCAGATTTAGCAACCTGTGCGACAGCTGCACTATCAGACGCACTCGACGAGGGGACAGGGACTGCCCACACAGGATACGGACGGATACATGCGACGTACTGCAAATCAGGGTCGGGGCCATATTCTTCTTTCGGTGCACTGGAGCGTCCCGAAACCAGCGAACGACGCAGAGACAAGCACTGCGCAGACAAGCCAACCCCAGCCAGCCCCAACCGAGCCCGGCCCAACCGCGTCCGGCCATTGAGCAGCAAGCCGAGCAAGCCAACAGCCGTTGCAGAATCCAGGCGGGGAAATCCCAGGGTTGGGGGTTGTAGCGAAAGCTCTGACCTCTGCTGCGAAACAACCAAGACCAATCGCACCCTGGCCTGTCCTTGCGTGTGCAACCACTTGTGCATATACAGCATACAGCATACCTACCGCATCTGCACCCTGGTATTATCCTCCCAGGATACAATCTACATAGTACTTGACTTACCTAAAAAGTGGTGTGTGCTAGGTAGGTAGAGCACACTCTAGGTAGTACACGGGTACCTACCTCATTCTAGAGTAGTAGGGGTACATACAAGGTGGGCTCTGGGGCCCAGAACTTTACTTAGTAGGTTGTACCGGTAGGGTGTTGTGCGCTATACACACCCGTGGACAGGTAGGTACCTATATACACACAGGTACAGAGCTTAGGTACCACTATAGGTGGGTAGGTGTGGGCTATGTCGCACCTAACGCTCCGGCGCAGCGAGACTCCGCCAGGTCCCCAGGGCGAGCAGCAAGTAACCGAAGAGGCCATTCAAGATAGTCCAACCATCGGCAGAGCCGCGCCAGACTATCTTTCAGACGACCTGGAGTTGCTGGCCCTGCCGTCTACCACGCCACTGACAACGACAACGACATCGACCACGCCGACCGCGACCACGACGAAATCACTGGCGAATGCTATCTCGAATTCCTCGCTTCCTCTTCCCTTCTCGGGCATAGCAAAGTAAGCCAGACACCCCGTCTTTCTTTTTCTCCTGGTCGCTTTGTTTGTTGGTTCTTTTATGCGCCGTGCTTGCATCTGCACGTAGTGTGTCTTGTCTGTCTGTCTGTCCCTCTGTCCCTCTGCCTGTCTGTCCCTGGGACGCCAAACACCACGCTGCTCTGCTACGTCTTTGTCGGAGGCTCCGAGTCGTTTCGCATTGATCACTTTCGGATTCTGTTGGACACGAATAAAAGCGGCGTCTCGAGAAGCTGGCTGCACACTTGGCCAGAATCCGTTCGAAATCTTGGTCTTGCTCTCTCGCCCTTGCATCGGCGCCCCGGGCCTGTAGGAAGACGCCGCGTTACGTTAGCGACGACGATAACAGGAAGCCAAAAGAGCCATCAGACTAAGGAGTGTCTGGATGATAGATGCAGCCCTGACACCGTGCTGACCAAGACCCCCTCCGACTCTAGTTCTCGACGAAGAGCTGCGCCCAGCCCTCTGCACACGAGCGTGAGGTTGTCGCCCAGTAGCCCAAGCTCCCCGAACTTCCCGTCGCCGACTGCGGATTCTCGAGCACGGTCTCCACGGTCTCCCTTACTTTCTCCTGCCGCCACCGTGTCGACCACGACCTCTCCTAGGGAACCCAAGCGTCCCTACCCTCACAGTCTTGCAGGCACAAGCTTTCTCGAGCTCTCTCCGCCTGCGACCCCGGTCACAATCGACAATTGGTGCGTTTCCAACGATCGAAAGGATACCCGTTCGATAAACGCAGCGAGTGCACTCGGCGAACACAACCTTGCTGACCGATCTCCATATAGCCCAAGCTTCCCGCCTCTGTCTCCGAATGACTCTCGAAGTCTACCTTACCCCGTTGCCAGGACGAAGTCAGTAGGCTCTGCCGCTGCAAGTCTACCGAATATGGCGAGTGGATCGGCCCTCTCCAAGGCCGACGCCGCAAGAGGACCTCCCCGAACATCGTCGATCGATTCAGCAGTCTCCGCAATTTCGTCGCGGGCGCCCTCACAGCAGAGTTCACAAGACGACATCGCTAACCTCGTTAGAGCAGCCGGGACCCCCGAAGCCGTTATTCAGTATCTGCTGAAGGAGAAGCAGTCTCAGTCTCAGCAAAATGCTCAACTATGGCGCTTGGTGGATAAGCAAAGAGCTATGATACTCGGCCTGAATAAAGACCTGGATCGTGCTCTGAAAGACAAGGATAAATACAGAAAAAAGCTAAAGGAAGTTATTGCTCTCCATGAAGACCATGCGAAGCTTGATGCTGCTTCGTCAAGAACAGGAAGTCTTGTCCCTGTCGAAGTGAAGGTATCAAAACAAGAGCGAAATGAACCGCCTCAATCTCCTTCCAACCTCGACTCGGATAGCACAAAGCATTCGCCAGTAGATGTGACTCTTGCTCCGTACCCTATTACTCCCCCCGCCGACCGCATACCGAATCAACCCCCGTCAAAAGTAGGAGAGATATTGGATCCCTCACACGCTATGCCAAAACCTTCTGAGCATGCCTTGGATCATTTCGACCACGAAGAAGAGGACCGCGTTGCCGATGCAGCAAAGAACGCCACCAACGCCGCTCATGAACTCCCCATTCACATCGGGCTACCCCCATCGAGAAGCCTGCCGAGTAAACCCCCCCACGAACCTCAGCCAAAACCCCCGACCGTATCCATCATCGAGGCAACCCCGTTAATAGACCAAGGGATCTCACAGTTCCCACCTCCGTCCGCCCCTCCACCTCGAAAACCTCCGCCTGCCCCGCTACAGCTTAAGAAGAAGTCTAGCATGACACAAGATTTAGCCCTCAATGAGGAAAACGACTCCGAATCAGATTATGGCTCCCTGTTAGATATGGATGAATTTCCTATGATCGAAACGAGAGGACGGAGGCGGACTAGGGAAGATGATGACCGCGAGAGAGAAATTATTGCGCAGCAGGAGGCCGAGGCACGCAGCCTCTCTAAGAAGAGCAAGAAAGGGAGCCAGAAAGGCACGCCCATAGCCGAGGAGACTGGAGTCGAAGTCCCAGTCAGCCCTCGCACCAAGGTTGCTCAGCCATCAATCATCCGAGACAACGTCCCGGCATCTTTGGCTGGTATGCTAAGTGGAAACGAGTCTCAGCAAAAACTCCATCCTGCGTTGATGAGCCCGGGACTACCAGCAAGTCCTCGGCCAACGACCTTCTCGCCGCCCTTGTCACCACGTGGCATGCCTTTGGCGGCAGCTCCCCTATCTCCTAGAGCGCCTCGACAACCGTTCCCACTTCCGCCAACCACGCCTAAATTTTCTGCCGTCTCCGCTGAATCGTCAAACTTAGCTTCACCGAAGGGCGTACATGCTGCAAAGCAGAGGCAACGGCTTGAACAACCCGAACTCAGCGAGATATTCCGCGGTCTCACTACTGACGAATACCCTGACCTATTGCTGCCTCCGAATGCCCTACCATCTATTGCTGTTAAGGTTGCTTCGTCCCGAATGAGACCGTCCCGAGCCAGCCTCCTTTCCCTCACTCAGCTTGAGGAAGACCCCGTCTTTACACTGGCCATCTTATCTAGATCCGGAGGTGGAGAGCTGTGGAGGGTGGAAAAGGATACTAGTTCCTTTATAAAGCTTGACCAAAGAATGAAGCAATGCCCTTCCTTCACCGCGAAAACCCCTGATCGATCACTATTCAGCGGTCATGCCCCTGCCAAGCTTGATGCTCGCCGCAGTGTTCTTGATAACTACCTGGATGAACTACTAAACACTCCACTTGATCTACCGACCGCCATCGAGCTATGTAAATATCTATCTTCTAATGCTCTTCGGCCTAACAGTGATGACTCTTCGCTTTCAAACGATCAAAATGGTGAGGCTAGCCCTCATAGGACTGGGCCTGGTGGTAGGCCACTCAAGAACGGATATCTTACGAAAAGGGGTAAAAATTTTGGTGGGTGGAAAGCCCGATATTTTGTTCTTGATAGTCCCAACTTGAGGTATTACGAGACTCCCGGAGGAGCACATCTTGGAACTATCAAGCTTCTGAATGCGCAGATTGGGAAGCAGGCCCAGCAGAATACTGATGGCTCCCCTGCAGGGGGTCCGAACGGTGACGAGCCGGACAACCAATATCGACACGCATTCTTGGTCCTGGAACCGAAGAAGAAGGATGCAAGCAGCTATGTCAAGCATGTGCTATGTGCTGAAAGTGACCAGGAGCGTGACCAATGGGTTGACGCTCTTTTGCGTTGGATCGACTGCCGGGACCTAGTCGAGGACGAGCCATCGCTCAAGGCTAACGCTCACAGCTATGGCAGCCACGGTCATACAACTGGTGCAAACGCTAAGAAGAAAATGTATGGAGCGGGTAAATCTACAGAGCCACGCAACGAGACCCAGGATGCACTTATTGCAATGAGCTATGACACTGCTAAGCAAGGCGATATACCTGACGGCGCACCACCCCGGCGGCGAGGCACAACAAGTCCTGAACTCCCAGAAAAAGCAGGGGCCTCACTATACACTATATCAGCTCCCCGAGACCCCCATGTTATATCTGATACATCTTCATGGGGTAGTAAAACCAATTTACTTCAACCAGGACCATCTATCGAAGAAAAGAAACAACGGAAACGTAGTTTCTTCGGCTTCGGGCCCAAAGCTCGCTCGTCTTCCGACGATCAAGACCCTCTTTATAATTCTAGCGGGGGGAGCACACCTCAACCACCAGCTGAATCTCGCGCTCCAGTGCGGCAAGCATTTGGAGCACCACTTGCTGAAGCTGTGAGGTACTGTGGACCCGTCGATATCAATGTCCCCCTTCCAGCTGTTGTCTATCGTTGTATTCAGTATCTCGATTTGAGAGACGCAATTCAAGAGGAGGGGATTTTCCGTCTGAGCGGTTCCAATGTCGTAATCAAGCAGTTACGCGAACGATTTAACCAAGAAGGCGACGTCAATATCGTCACAGATGAGACCTACTACGATATACACGCAGTTGCTTCACTTTTGAAGCTGTACTTGCGTGAGCTCCCTACTACTATCCTTACACGGGACTTACACATGCAATTCGTCGCAGTCACGGAAATGACAAATCATCAAGAGAAGATTGCGGCCTTATCTGAACTTGTGCAACGCCTTCCGCTTGCTAATGAGACTCTACTCAAATATCTCATCGCCTTCTTGATCAAAATCATCAACCACGCCGACATGAATAAGATGACAGTGCGCAATGTGGGCATTGTCTTTTCACCAACGCTCAACATCCCAGCTCCTGTGTTTGCCCTCCTTCTACAGAATTATCAAGGCATTTTCGGCATTCAGCCTGAGGAGTATGAACTTCCATCACCTACTTCAGATTCTGATTCTCGACCACCTGCCGAGTCACAGCCACGGCGTCCCTCTACTGCTGGTACGACCGAGTCACCTCATCGTCAGCGACTTGTCGAGCAACTGCAGCAACGATCAACACCCACACCACCGCCTAATACAGCAGGACTAGGCCTCCGGGCGACGGGCACGCCGCCACCTAGACAAGCTTACGACTCACAATATGTATCACAACAAATGCCGAATGCACAGGCAAACATTCGCCCAGCTTATGAAAGTGGGTTTTCCGCTCCGCCTGGCTATGATTCAACCGCAGCAGCGGCAGCGTTTAAACAGCCGACATATGATCGGCCTCATTATGGTTATGGATCCCCTTATGAACAAGACTATACCTCAAGTTCGAATGGCATGCTTGACGCTTCCTTCGGTAATAAGTCAAAGAGACGAGAAAGTGCTATGTTTATGGGGAATGTGGTGAGCCACCAGGGCTCAAATAGTCGACTGAGAGATGAGACGAAAATGTAGCGTGGTGAACAGCTACCAGACGATGATTTTGAATGACTTCCACTTCTTTACAGCCATATACCACCATCTCTGCTATTTGTTTTCTCGGGAGCGGAGATACCATGTTTCCTTATGACTTTTCTATCCTACCCGACACATACGTGGGGCCACTGCGCGCCATCATTCTAGATAAGCGCTTCATTCTCATTCGGTATGCATTATTGGCTTGTTGGTGGTGGTCTGTGACCAATTTTTTCCCTTGCATCGCACGGCAGTGCCTCTGCCTGGTCCTTTGTGACCATAATTTGTAACGATACTACATAGTATGTGCTGGATTTGGATTATTAATGTTGTGTGCTAATGCGTGTTTTTATGGGGCGCGTTGAAGAAACGGGAGCTAAGTTGAATTGGGTTCATAATTCGTATTATTGGACGACTGTATAAAACACATAAAATTCCAATCTGGGCCTCGTGATGTGGTGGTTAACCCTCAAAATTCGTCTTATCCTGTGAAACCGAAGTTGGACAAGTTATCTGAGTACACGTGGATAGTGTGGTATACCTGAGGTTGCTCATCTAGTGGCTTTGTAACATGTCATACTGTAGGTAGGTAGCATGCATCAAGAGCGTTGCCATGTGCCATGATAGCTGTAAATTTTAGTGTACTGGGTGGATATTGCTTCACAATATACTGGTGTGTATTTCCTCCTATTCCCCTTTACTGATTATTGGGTGAGGCTGTTAAGATAGGTAAAATATAGTTATATGCTTAAAAATTCAAAGAAACTGGCAAATTCTCTATTGCAAGAAGCGCAAAAATGCTCTTTGTTCATTTTTCTATAATATGGCACCAGTGTAGGCCATCCTCTGTTGAGTATATCGTACAGTACGAATCGCTCGCTGTTGTGCTGAGCTGACCTGCCGGCGACCTACTTTAGCTACCTCTATGAAACTTGTCTCACATGATGAGAATTGCCTACGGTACCGTAACAGCAGGTAACGGTGGACAAAAAGTAGACAAAAAGTTGAAGAGAAATTTTCTTTGAAGAAAATCAACCTGCCAGGATGATGGACTGTTCGGTTATTACGATGATACCTACGTGTATACGGAGCTCTCGCCTGGCATTTTGTTCGGCTATGATAGATAATTAAACACAAGCTCAACCCCACCCTAGCTACACCCGCGGCGAACAGCGAAACAAGCCAAATATCTTGGAGATTCGGGCCTACTGAATCAGCGAAATCCCTGGGCTTTGTACACCTTGACTAGTGATGTTAGCAAACACGGCAGCAGCCTAGACACTGCTCCAAGATCTAGATCTCGATCCTGACAGAGAATCGGGGTTTTCTCCGTGTAGATGACGGCCTTGAAGCTTGAAGCTTCGCCACTTGGACGAATAATGGCCATCAAAGTTTGTCGACCTTGTTTTGTAGATAAAATGTGACAGAACCCCCGCGGATTGAAGCTCCTCTCCCGTTAGACGTATCCAGCGAATTCGAAATTGTGCTCCAGACAATGATTCCAATCCGCCGAGCGAGGTTTTCTTTGGGGTTGGCTGATGATGGCCCCTAACATGTTGCCGAATTGCCAGGCTGTCATGTCTAGTTGCCCAGTTGCCAAGGCATGGGTAAACTGTTTTGCTATTGGTCGACGCAGGTTCGGAGTTGAGTCCGATGGCTATTCTGATTGGCTGCGCGGCGTCTAGTAGGCAAATTAAATCAACGCACTGTAGTACGAAGGACCCAAAGTTTCTACACAAAAAAAATCAAGGGAGGTCCCTTACCGCTTTGACATGACCGCAAAGTGTCTTCATCGCAGCTGTACTAGTGTTAACTAGAAGCCCTGGAGAATCCTTTCGATACTGGCAAAGTTCCCCTACTCGGGCTGAAGTCGGTTGGCAATTACATCACGGGGATCACGACTTAACCCAGTAATATGGGTATACGCAACAACATCGAATCATATACTAAGTAAGTCAACAACCTAGGGACCCTGCGGATTTTCCTGCAGAGTCAATCATGAAGATGACATCATTCATAATGCTGGATTGTATGTCCCCCAAGTCCCTTTTTTGCTTATAGGAGTAGTTTTTCGTGCTGCTCGCCGGTGTTTGGAGTGGCCTGATCTATCTGGGGCCCGGCTAACTCGATGGACGGATCACAGCAGCGTTCGAGAACTTCGATGCCGGCTCCTATAGGCTTAGCAGGTTTGTGCGAATTATCCCAAGACTATGTGATCGCGCGTTGGTCTGCCGTCTATGTAAGATGATTGGTTACCTGGAAACGTTGACAAGGCAGCCCTGAGTCGTGTGCGTGCGTGCGTGAGCCCCAGGCTGCTGCGGCCCAGGGTTCATCACGTCAACTGCATTGCCGTTATCTACCACTACACATCTCGCCTACCAAACGGGCATTTCTCCACTGGGCCTAGGCGACGACGGGTGTACACATTAGTATGGTAGCCACATTATCCACAGCGTCTTTCGAGACGATCCAAGGAACATACGTAGACACATCTGGACACTAACGCTTCTCGGGAAATCAGCCAAAGTGTCCCTGTCTCGCCTCTCTGCTCGCCTTTCCCGTCCTACTGTAGATTAGATTGGGCGAAGACAGCGGCGACATCTCCGGCAGAGACTTACCGTCGAAGTACTTGGGCTGTACTTACCCCCCTCGAGGTAAGTGACCAGTCAGTATCTAAAACATATCGGCCGCTCCATAGCAGCCGTTGCAGCATGGCACAGTGACCTGCAGCAATCCATTTTAGAGCAATCGTGAACTTGGGCACAACTTAAACCGTAGCAGAGCGAGTGGAAGGCGAATATGCTCCGGCCGTATTCGCGCCCTTGTTCGTAGCCCTCTTAATCTACATGTACATAGTTGGCTCGGTCACTGCTCTCTTCGCCACTAACTTCCCCAGCTTCTCACGACTTGCCCTTCCCAGCCAAACCAAGATAGGCTCTTACGTAGGTGGGATATCGCTCCCCTCCGATAAGTTCTTCTTACCTGATTCCAGGACCGGCTGCCCTCTCTCTGGGGATCAACATTCTCTGATCCATAGCCACTAGACCAGGGCCAAACCTCGGTGTCGCAAAAATCTTACCACGAGCGCTCCGGGATTCAGGATTCACTATTTCACAATCCAGCTGCTGGAGTCAACCATCTAATTCCCAGCCTGGTACATCTCAGCATTTCCACCGTCACAACGCCGCATTCTACGGAAACGCTATTTGTAATTTTGTGCATATATATATTGGTTTCCGCAACTAGACAAGCAGCCGCCCCACCCCCCCCTTAATTCACTCGTCCGGCAGAGATGAATGAAGCTACCTTCATCGGCCAAAGCCTCGAGGACGACGCTCGTGGCTTGAATTTCCCCTTGTACGATGCGCAATACAAGAGCGAGTACAAAGGCGACGGCACACTTCCATTAGAATTCCCCTGGCCCCATCCGATGGGGGATGGACGATATAGCCCCAACCAAGAGTTCCGAGCCCTCTCAATAGAGAATTGGGCTAGGTCAGCAGATGTTGGGCATTATGCGCCGACAACTGGTGTACATGTACGCACCCCTGTGGAAATTCACGCTGATGTCAGACCCTCGACTATTCCATGCCCGTTTCAAATATTTCAATATCCATCAAAACCAAAACAAACCTCTAACTCGTTTATCAGGAATTCAATGGTGGATTCGGGTTGGACGGCGACCCTGCAGACCCTGCAATATTTGCACAAGGACAACCCATGAAGCAATCGGTCAACCACAGGCCAAACCCCCTGGACACGACGACGGACTATCTCGTAAACAACGAGCAGCAACAACACCTCGCCGCCGCCGCCGCCGCCGAAGGCATACCTGTTGACAGTAGCGAAAGCTGCGATGTGTCGCCAACCGAGCTGATCCGAGCCTCGACGTCACCCGCGAGCCACCCGACGCCGATGTCCTCACCCGCTGCAACGAGCTCCGCCGGCGTACCGGACGCCAACCAACACCGGGAACGCAACCGCGTCGCCGCCCGCAAGTGCCGCCAGAAGGCCAAGCGGAATTTCGACGGCCTGCAGCGGCGCGAGAAGGAGCTGAACGATCAGAACAAGATGCTGCTCCGGCACGTCGGAAGCCTGCGCAACGAGGTCCTGGAGCTGAAGAACGAGATTCTACGACACTCGGCGTGTAATAGCAGCGTGATACAAGACTATATTGCCAAAGTAGCCCGTCGCCAATCCGCGTGATCCAAGGCTGCCACTGTATTCCTTGGGTCCAAGGCTCACGAATTTCCTTCTCTATATTACTCTGAAGACTCTTTTAATTTCAATATCTCCTCTGCTCCGAACAGCGTGGAGATGTTGAGCTGCTAGACCACCGTTCCTCTCGCAGAGGATTATTTACCTAGGCTTTTTGGGTTGGATGGTTATGGGCTATTATTGCATTGGGTAGGCAGGCAGGCAGGGCAACGCAGGTTTATAACGCTTCATGCTAAGGAAGAATGAATACGCAGCAAGCAGCAAGTGTTCTTTTTTGATTTTTGATTTATTCCTTCTTTCTATCCATATTATATGTTTTAACGAGGTTATGACGACGATCTAAAAATTCTACGAATTCTTTTTTCCTCTTGGTCATTGGTGGGAACTTGGGTCATTTAAAGTTTTTTTTGGGGGCATGGCATGAGAAACGGCGCAACCACGAGCAAGCGAAACGGAAACGCACACGACAAAAAAAACTTCGATGGTTACTTGCTTGACATAGTCGTTAGATGTATGTTTTTGTTTAGCCTGGCCGTTTACAGAGTCCAGTCAGTCACCGTGAAACTTGGTTTGTCCGACACTGATGTTTTTCGAAGAAGAAGAGAGAGAGAGATAATAGTTTTTTATATTAAAAAATTTACAACAAAAACAGAGTTAGCATCTCGCGCTCTCTTCTTATTTATTTTTCTGTTGTTGTCCGTTGTCTACCTATTGCTCTCAACTTCTCCCCCCATAGCCATAGACAGCCCGGCACCGGGAAGGCTAGGACGATGAAGACGAATGCGAGCAGACTGTTACCCCACCCGTAGTCTAACGTGGCGTAGAGCTGCGGGGCGAAGATTGGGAAGGCGAAGCCCAGTGTCTGTGATAGCACGCGGACCGCTGCGTTAGCTGAGGCGCCGTACTCTCTGAACTCGTCCAGTATATATGCGGTGAGGGCCTGGGAGTACTGTTTTGCGGGTCAGGTCAGCCGTCTGGGGGGCAGAAAAAAAATCAAGAAATCTTGTGGTTGGGGAGGGATGGGATGGGATAGGATGGGGACGGGGAGAAGATAATGAGTTAACAAGCGAGTAAAACGAGACCACCCCCTCGATACCCCGCTTCTAGAGATCATGGATCGGTATGCAAGCCGAGAGGAATGTGACATTTGTGACGCAGACTAAACTAAACTCGCATGGATCGATGTGACCTGGGGGACAACATAAAGCAAAACTCACTATAAAGCTACCCATCGTAAACACTGCTGCTCCGATGTCGACTACGATCCAGTGGTAGTGGCGTTGGGCGCTCCATCCGTACCAAAATAGACCTGAGGGCATGAGCAGGATGCCTGGAATCACTAGTAAAATTCACCAATCAGTACAGTTATGAGTTGTCGTGTGTAATGAAAACAGTAAATAGAACGACATTCAGTCCGCTTTGTAGATAGTCCATGCCAAGTGAGTACTTAAAGCAGAAGCAGCGATGTGTCTCGATGCTATATCTCGTTTTCATGTTTGTGAGGACAATAAAGAAGGGTAGGTATCTTACTATATGGAACGCGATACTCAGGCTTTCCCTTGGGCAATGTTCCGCCGGGGCTCCTAGCACCATCCCGCTCGCGCAGTCGCTGGTATATCCAATCCATGGCTCGTCCCCCTCCCTGCGTCGCCAGAGTGATCCCGACCGAGATGGCGATGTAGTGCAAGCTGCTCACGAGCGTCGACTGCCCGTACCGGCTGACCCACAGCTCCGCAAAGGTGGACAGCGTCAGCGTGTAGACGCCGAAAGCCAGCCCTAGGTTCAGCGTCACGATGTGCATCACCGGACGGTAGAAGAGGAGCTGGAAGGGTCGGAGCATGTTGACGCGTAGCCGGGAGAAGAAGTCGCTCCAGAACGCCCACCGACTTGTGGTGACCGCCTCCTCTCCGCTTCCGCCGAGCGCTAGTGTAGCTGCAGCTTTCCTACGCAATAAGACGGGCGTATAAGTCTCTCGCAGGACGAGAATACCGACTGCTAACACTACCGTGTCGATTATGCTGATGATGTAGAAGAGCCAGGGCCAGTGGATGAGCTGGCTGACCAGGCCGCCGATGATGGGGCCGAGGGCGGGACCTAGATAGGGGAAAAGGCCGGCGATGGCGAGGGACTTGCCGCGGTCTTTCTCGTGGAACATGTCTGTCATGACGGGCCCTGCAAGCTGTTAAGGGGAGAATTTTCTCGCGTTAGCTTTCTTTGCGTAGCATCGAAAGGGGCGGCTGATATTGTGCAGAACATAAACTGAGAGGGCCAGCCACTTACCGCGTTGCCAACGCTGGCGCCCAGAGCGGCCACTGCAACCCTAAGGTCAGTAAATAGTAGTCGAAGACGGATCGTTTCAGTCTTGAAAATAGACGGAGAAGAAGGAAAAGAGACAAATGCGATGGGTTTTGCTTACGGAATCGTCCGGCAATCATAAGACCCTTAGAATAGCCAACCGGGCAAAGCGAGTTCCACAATATGAACCATATATTGCACGCGATCCAGATGTTCCTGCGTCCGTTCATCTCGCTGATAGCAGCGATGGGGAAGGGACCGAAGGCGAGTCCCAAAAAGTACACGGAGAAACTGATCTGCGCCGTCGCGGCGTCGAGATGCAGGTCCCTCGAGATATCGCCGAGCGCGGCCGCCGTCACGCTCGCCGTGATCAGCGTCACGAGCGAGCCGAGGCCGACGATGATGCCGATTGATACCTTCTTTTTTGAGGACCAGTTATATGGGTTCTTTGGATCATCTGGGCCGTCCCATGTTGCCTATGTTATGGTTGAGCTTCTGTTGTCATAAATGGGGCGGCGAAGATCTCGTGAACTCACTCCGTACTGCTTTCTGAGTCTCTCGAGGTGTTGTAGTGCCTCTTCATCTTCATCGTGTGTTGTGGTTATGGCAGCCTCTACGTCCACAGAGCCTTCGGTTGTTATCTTTTCATTCTTCTCATTCGCCAGATCCGTGTTCCCTTGAACCGCCTTCTCTTCCACGGTTTCCACGGCAAGCATATTGACGTCAAGGTAGAATGGCCGCTGGGAGCTTCTAAGAAATATAGCAGTTGGATCACATATGAAGAACCAAGTGCTCGCAATCCATCGTGTCTGAGCCAGAGTCGTGGATCGTCCTGGCCAACAGCGCCTGCTATCCCATGGACTTTATACGACTGAGAGTCTAATCCGAAGCCGAAGCCGAAGCTAACATACATCCTTGTATCCTATGGGGTAATTCCATACTAAAGACGCATACTGAACACTATATGGAGTTTCCACAGAGAGGTCGCGTGGTGATAGGTAAAATGCATGGTTTCTGCTGGGGGAGCCCAGTCCATGTGCACAAGCACCAACCGTTAATGGAAGCTGTCGAACAACTAGAACAAAAGAGCTTAGAGAACTGAGACATCTAAGAGAACAAAGAGCCCTACAAAGCTATACATGACGAACCGGTCTCGGCTATTTTGGCTCCGCATACTTACATATAAGTGGAAAGCTAACGGCAGCGGTGTGATGAAGCCTGGCGCACGACACTCCCGATGAAGATGATATGATGACCTGTGTTGTCCAACCACAGTTCGTGAGCGGATCTGATAAAAGTCCTTGGCGACCCATCGGTTAACTTAGCGCCATCTGATAAGCTTTTTGGCGTGCAAGGGGTGCATCATTCTTTTGCATGTAGTGTAGTACCGGTATAAGCTTAATAATCTTTGGCTTTTGCTGCCTTGCGGTGCTCGGGTAGGAGTTTGCGGGTTCCGAGGAACACTAGTGTATCTCCGTATTGGTATGTATGATACCCAGTCCGTAGGACTAGGAACTTTTTCGTGAGCTACCTATTATGGCTTAGGTAGCTGACATGACTACTTGGGAAGTGAGTCATTGATAACTTCTTCAATCGTGACCGCTGGAATTCTTCTAACACATGGCTAGGCAAACGATGGAAATTTTGATATCGAAAGATCGTATGGCTGCCTGTCGCTTTCATTCAGGGCCGCTTCGGCGTAATCAGATAGGTGCAGATACGAGCGGAGGAAGATTTTACATACTAAACAAGTACACTACTGCCTCTTTTTGGACCGAGCTAGCCCGGATTGGTATGTATGCCGCGACAAGAGGGGCAAAGAAAATCCCTTGAGCGCCCTTAATTGTATGACTTCGCGCAATGAGACTGGGTTCGATGCTAGGGTGTTGTAAGTCGTGAATTCAGGTTAAGATTGGAATATTTCGAAAGGTCTACAGAGAGGGTATACCAATGTTTACTCTCAACTTGCAAAGTTGCAGTATATTGAGTTGCGCCGGACTAGTGAGCAATGAAGTTTTCTGATTCTATGAGTTATAAGCATCCGCCTCCTTTTCTTCTCCTTTACACGCCTTGGCATTATTGAGCATTAAGTTTCCATTCAATAAGTCAAAAGTTTGAACATTTCAACTCTGGTGGACTACATAGGTAGTATGAGACAGAAACTCGGTACTGAAACATGATTGTGCGGTTTAGGCAGCTTAACTCGCCAAGCCAAAAGAAGACAACAAAAGAGGAAGAATGTGGAGAAGAAAGAAAACTCAGAACAGGCAGACTGCCATGTGGGCTGCTAAAGACAGAAGTGGGCATATCTTTAGCAACGGCGTTCATGCTCTAGAGCAAGGGGGGATATAAAAGGATACCAAAATAACACCTTTCCCCGCTGGTAGCCTGGACTAGACTATGCCGCTAGACTATGTTCTAGAGATTATCGATCTCGGCTGGCAATTAAGTTAAATTGAGAAAGGATCTTCGATTCTGATAGGCCGGCACCGATGAAGAGGCTAGGCCTAAGATGACTCAAGTCAGGTTCAAGCTTACCAACGGCGTGGGCATAGTTTCACTCTAGCCGTCTTGCAGCCTAGGTCTACAAGGCAGAAGGCTTCGCTCCTGCTCAAAGGATCACGAACTCCGATGCTTGTTGGTGTTGCCGCTCTGGAACGTTACTCGAATGTTCCTAGCCTTCGCTTAGAGAGATCCATTCGGTCAGCTTTGGTGAAGCCCCTAAAAGTAGTGTAGATGTAGTGTAGCTACGCGTTGAGATTTAAAAGAGCGCGATGTCCCTGTTTCTGTGCTTCTCGTAGATGTGTAGTTGCAGGTGCCGAATATTCACTCTTTTAACAGTCACTCATTACTCACAATGGCGCGCGTTGCTTTTGTTTCACTCGTTATTTCGGCGCTGTTCTGTTTGGTCGGTGCGACTTTTGATATTAAATCAAAAAACAACGTTGCTGTATACTATGTAAGTTTGCGAAGGATTCGTCTCCTTGATTGCGGCACTCCGTGATCCTGTGTCAGCTTATGAATAGGGGATGGATACAAACTTATACAGCAACTAACGTGGACCGAAATCTTAGGGCCAAGGACCAAACCAGAAGCGTTTGACCACATATTGTGCCGACCCTACTATCGATATCATTATCCTCTCTTTCGTCAATCTCTTTCCCGAGCAAGCCAATGGAAACCCAGGTATCAACTTCGGCAACCAGTGCAGTGCCGAGTCCTACAAGGGTCCAGGATTCAAGGGCGTCAAGGACCCTTCTAAGGATATGCTCCTGATATGCCCAAATCTCCAACAAGACCTGTACACATGCCGTCAGACAAGCGACAAGAAGATCTTGTTGTCTCTCGGCGGTGATACGGCCACATACAATGTCAACGGTGCCACTAATGGCACAAGCTTTGCAAACCAGCTTTGGGGCATGTTCGGTCCCAGAGTAGATTCCTGGACGTCGCTCAACAAACCTCGGCCCTTTGATTACACAAACACGACCAGCGGCAACTTGACGATCAACCCATTCAGCGTCGACGGATATGACCTAGATATCGAGCACCCGTCGCTTGATAAGTCGGCTGGCTACATCGCAATGGTCAAGAGACTCCGGACCCTGTTCGCCACAGCCACCGACAAGACGTACTACCTGACAGCGTCGCCGCAGTGCACCGTTCCCGACGTAAATCTGGCCGACACCCTCTCTGCGACCAAGTTCGACATGCTTTTCGTACAGTTCTACAACACCCCGGCATGCTCAGCCCGCGGCTGGATCAGCGGGAACCCCAAATACGTGCCAGGCGGCGCGTTCAACACCTCAAACTTCACATTCGACACCTGGGTTACATGGCTCAGCGCGACGAAATACAGCCAGGGCGCGCCCATATTCATCACACTACCAGGCGCGAACGCCGCGGCTTCGGCGGGCGCTTACATCACTGTTGCCCAGACCCAGTTGTTGGCGAGCGCGTACTACTGCAAGTCGAGCTTCGCGGGTATCGGGGTTTGGGATGCCACGTATGCTGAGCAGAGCATTGCCAGTGGCAAATACTTCTTCCAGAACGCGAAGGCGACGCTTACTGCTGCTGCTGTCGATAAGAGGCTTTCGTGTATCAAGAGCAAGAGCACTACCAAGAGCAGTAAGAGGAGCAGGCGTGAGCTACTCCGGCTGGAACGAAGTGCTGAGCTAGAGATCTAAGCGTTGGTGGTGTAGTGTATTTAGATTTGTCATATAATTAGACAAGAAAAATAGTGATAAATTTAGATTCTTGGGTGTTGATTTTGCAATGCAGCCTTGAATGGTGATTGAGATTTGATGTAGAGAGAGTGAATGAGGACATGTCGTTGATATACAGTTGCAGTACCCAGTAATCCTAGTTGATGTTGACCATCTGACAAGCCCCTATGTCAGGACCGCTATATGGGGCACTGTGTAACATTCCTCGTCACACGAAGAACCAGAAGCCTTCGTACCTAGGTTACAGCTGTATACAAGCAGTCTCTTTGTTGTAGATCATGACACCCTTTCCTAGCTTTATTGGCTTTCGTTGTCCCTCTCTCTTTCGGTTACCTGTTAATAATGCTCTGTTATAGCCAGCAAACTACTGGCTTGTTGTTGGATAAGTCTGCGTATGTCAAGAACCTCGTACTTTAGGTAGGCAAAATACACTTGTTGTTTTATAGGTAATTATCAAAATACATGTGAGCACTATCCGACTAATACAGGAATCTCTTCGTGGTGATCCCGCGACAAGTATGAGGTAATACCCCACTATGTTCGAGACAGTTAACAATACCATTAATCTAATTTGCCAATTTCCATGAACCCCCGTCATGTGAACTATTAAGTAGTTGTACTAATACATCGTGTTCTTGATAAATGCGATAAAGAGACTCGAAATTCCAATCGCCCAAATATTGATAGGACGCCCCTCCGCACCACCTGTCTTGGTTGGAGTGGCAACAACGGTTGGCGTACCAGCGGAAGTAGTACCATCTGACGCAGTAACTGTATGTAAAGTTGTAGATGTAGACTGAGCGCCCTGATTATCATTTGTAGTTGTGGCAGCTTCTGTGGTGGTTGTGGTAGCTTCTGTAGAGGTTGTAGCAGCTTCTGCAGTAGTTGTTGCAGCTTTTGCTGTGGTCGTTGCGGCGCTGTCCCCCAGGTTTGTGGTTACCAATCCATTGGCTGACGTATATACGCCGCTTTCTGCATTGCCGTGACCACCCACGTCGTCGGTGTACTCGTCTAAGGGACAATTAAGTTAGCTTGAAATCCACAATTCCAAGATTGAAAAGGGGAAGATGAGGGTTCAATGCTAAAGTTAGAAGGACTGCATACTTGTTTTCGTATTGAGACATAGCAACGACCCGTCTGTATAGCGGAAACACGTCTCGTCGCTCGCACAGGTGAAAGTTGATCTTTTCTCCGAGCACCCAACAGCATTACACTGTCCTTGCTCGGCTTCTTCGTAACAGGCTTGGAGGCAAGCGGCATCGTTTCCACAATAATCAGCACAAGGATCACCGCTGCCGCTGCCACTGCCACTACCTGACGAAATGGAAGGCCAATCTATCGCATTTGATTGGGTGCATTCAGTTGCAAAAGCTAAAGGGACTAAAGCCAACACTGCTGTAGTCCTGGTAAAATACATGTTGTGGTGGAGATTGGCGGGGATTGAACTATAAAGCTGAATCAATGATAATGGGTATAAAGTTCCTATATTCAAAAAGAAAAGAGACTTTTAAAATTTCGAGAATCGAGATATTAGATTTTCCGTATTAACCTAAGACTTGGAATGATGATAACCTGTTCCCAGAAAGCGGCAGCAGTACTCATCTTATACAGAAATATACGAACAGGCCTTCAGTAGGCCGAGGGCTAGAAGGCGTACAGTGGAGCTTAGTGAGTGATCTCAATGTTCAGCTTGACCCCCTTAAGCCGTGTTATATCTAGAGCCAACTTGGCAGTCCAACTGGGGAGGCCAACTAGCGACAGCCGCAAAATAGTGTGGGCGTTCTAGAATTTAGTGTTCATGTTAGCTATACTCCAAAGATCGCGGCTCCCACCATCTTCACGACAACAGTGATCTAGAATGATGACTTTGTTCAGCCCCTGTGGGGTGCTATTATTGGTCGCGCGAAGACACCCAATCTGTCGGGCTCAGTCCCCTAAATTCTTTCCTACACTAACTACTAGTTAAGTCTGAGCCTCTACCTGCGTGACAGTCAACCCCACCAGCTAGATATTGGGTGGCAAACTGTCTTGATAATTTGAATGCTTTATTGGGATTCACTGCGACGATCGCCTACTTTGCTACCCTCTTTGATCATTGTCTGGGTGGGGTAGACAGGTGTAGGTTCTACAACGCCGAATTCTGCTTGCCAAAGCTCTACGGGATACACTTATTCATTATAAATCGAGGCATTTAGGGGCTCGATAAGGCGAACCTCGATTCTGTGGTAAATGATAACTGCTCAGTGCGACTACGCTCTATCGAGTTTGGACAATCGAAACAAGAAGGGAGCTGAGAAGAAAGTGATAAATTGATGGAACACTGTGTCGCCCTGACGAGTTAGTAGACACTTCCGCAGAAGATATTTCGTATCGCATGCTGTGCAACACTTGTAATATGCACATCTTACTCCTCGTGTAGATGACTGCGTCGATTTTCAACATGGTGTACTGCTTGTGTACCGACTGTAACCCCTCGGCTTGGCCGATATACCTAGTATAACACTATAGGTACCGTATATTGTTCAGAAAGAGGAGATTGATGTTCCTATTGCTCATGTATGGGCTGGAAATAAAAGCGGGTAGATTTGAGATCTACCTCTGCTTGGGCCTATAGGACGGGGGCTTCTGGTAGCACCATGACGCCTCCATCGCAAGGCGATGATAGTTGGCTCGGGACTAACTGGGGTAGGGTATTTACTGTCCCTTTTTGGACTGAGGAGTTACAGTATGAGGTAGTGAACTTACATACCATTGAGCCAAAGCGCTAAGCTAGCAGGTAGCCAACTGCAACCCCTTTAGCAGCACTATGACCCTAGACCAGGAGACTGAAAGGCTGGGCAGCCCGGTCTTGGCTGGATGTTGTATTTCAGAGCTAGGGCTTCGGAATAGTGGCCAAAGTGGTGTAGCTTTAGAAGGTCGATTTGGGGTATTATGACGTATTGCAAGTTGATAATTTGGGTATAGAAAGGGCTTGACTGGGAGCCTGGGAGATACACTCATTCAACAGTAATCTACTAGGGATAACTAAGTCCTGGATTACCATTCGGAAGCCTTCCGGACCCCCTTCAGATACTTGAGGCTATAGTATGTATATACAATTCGTCGATGCTTTTAACCTCTAAAGGTCTGTCAACATTTCTCATATATGTGATTGCTAAATTGCCCCAGACGATAAATTGCCAATATTACTGAGACACGTCCAGCCTGATTCGGCGCGTGTTTACGTGTGGAAAGCGTGTCTGACATCTCCTTACAACATTGGGTGGCGGTAATTCAACTCATGTCTACTTGAAAACATACTAACTCCTTGACTTCAAGTCATCTATTGAGATAGTGAGCCTATGGTAATATGTCGTATGAGGACTTTTGAGTATGACCTCACTTCAGAAGTGCTTTACTATAGGCCACTAAGTCCGTATTGCCAATCGAAACATTCCAGACTTTCCGGCTATCTTCGGACTATTTTACTATACAGGTTTATTGGTATTCTCAACCTTCATAGAGACCTCTACTGATCCGGAATCTGCAACCTATCGCCCTTAGTGCGTCCGATCTAACTGTATGTTCCCAGTCACGAAGCCCTTTGTATAAAATCTCCAATCATGTAGCTTAAGACATGCAAAGAAGCTCTGTTCTTGGCCCCGAGAATAGAATCTAGGTAAGGCTCTTCTACCCTTTAACACTACTATGTAATGAAATATTGCTTAAATATTAACTATTTCAAGACTAGAGCTATCCTTTAGATACATTTTTCACAGCCATATACTTCTAATTATAGTAATGTGATCAAAGTTTTCACTCTGGAACTCAACTTCACCGATATCCGTAATACCGAAGAGAACAACACATGAGCGAGAAGATTATTCCATCAGGCAAGAACCAAATAGATATTTGCTGTGTTATAGTAAGACTTTGTGTGTAATATTTGTGTTCATTTCCAAGAGGTAGGCTGAAACCCTTAATTAGAAAATGACGTAGAAATCGACTAACTACTTATACCCACTTGCCTAACCTGAACAGTAGACGCGACTCTTCTATGTGTCTCCTCGATAGTGTAGGTCATTGCTTTACTTAGTAGCGTTCTTTAAATTGATTTATATATACGAAACTCAATACTATATCTCAGCCGCAAATTGTTTGTGTTCCAGTTGTCTACCTCAAAGGAGTCCAAGAGAAGAGTTAGTTGACCTTTATAACGACTTTTCCAATGTGGGACTCGCCCTGCACGTATCTCAATGCATCCAAGGCGTCCGAGAACTCGAATACGCGGTCCACAACAGGGTGAATCTGAGCTCTCTCATAGAGCGCTATCATCTCCTCAGCGCGATCCTTCGGACCAACATTAATTCCCTTCAGCGTCGCATTCCGTTGTATCAGTCTCAATCCGGTGGACAACTGCGACTTCCCTTGCTCCATAGATCCCGTCAAGACGCCAATAGCATTGACAGTGCCCCCGTAAGCGACGCAGTTCAGACTGCGGTCCATGGTGCCTGGTCCGCCGGTTTCGAGAATGATATCAGCTCCCTGACCGTCCGTCAATCTCAAGACTTCCGCATCCCAGTCAGGAAATTTCGAGTAGTTGATCGTGTGATCGGCACCTAATTCTTTGGCCCTTTGTAGTTTCGCATCCGAAGACGACGTTATGATGGCTGTTATGGCACGTGAGTAACCATGGGACACTTTCAAGAGAGGGTGTATTGTGGTACCTACTTGTCAATCCGAGTGCTTTTGCCTGTTGCAGTCCTGCAATAGAAACTCCTCCAGTGCCTTGTAATAGGACGACAACATCTTTATCTCTTCTCGGCTGCCCGATGGGCTGATCCCAGTTCAGCGCCATCCATGCTGTTGTAGCTGCAACTGTAAGTGTGCTGGCTTCCTCAAAATTCATGTAGTCCGGGATACGGATGAGCCCAGACGCCGGAAAGACGCGATACTCGGCTAGCACTCCGGGTAAAGGAATGCCGATAGTGGAGTTGTTGTGTTCGGGACGAGATGGCCCTGTAAGGTGACTGGGGCGCATCAGCGTCAGAACTCGGTCGCCCTCGCTCCACTGCGATGCAGCTGATCCCCCGCCAACCTTCACTACAGTACCACTTGCGTCGGAACAAGGGACGATCGGGCTGTCCGGCACCTTATATCTGTTCTTGAAGTCGCCGTTTATAACTGCCGAGCGAATGAGTCTTTTAGTACGTGAACGTTTCGATCACAGGATACAAGTGTCGGGGCCACCTCGGGGGAGAAATCATACGCTTGATGTCACGGTTATTGATAGAAACCCGGTTGATTCTCACGAGGACCTCGTCGTCTCGTAAGTCGGTAGGAATCGGTACGGTTTCCAGGTTGACATTATCAATGCCATCCATGAGGGTTGCCCATTGCTGCATGGTCGCGCGAGTTGATTAAGGCTTATATGAAACGATACTTATTGTTCGATATGTCGTTATCTGTTCATCCACCGCGTAATCAACTAGTTTCTGTACTCTTGTGACTAAATCAAACCGGAGATTCGCTTTAGAGAGAAATAATTGGCATCATCTGAGCGCCGAAAGGTTGAAACTGTGCCGTAGATATATCGAGAATCTCTCAAGTATCGCGGAGTAACTTAACCCCCACACATCCCTTGTCTCTGCTGACTAATTCACTTAACACCTGGAGATCGTCTTGAAAATTTGATGAATTGGATGTTTGGTGGATCTGACTTCGGATAAATGATACATAGCAAATAGTACAGGAAGGCAGGCAGAAAATGGAAGCTGCGCTCTCACCAGATTGATGACAAATCTTAGAGTAATCCTTCAAGTATACAAGTTGCATAGCATTTCAAGTCTATAAGACTTTATTCAAATCTAGTAAACATGCATTTACTATTGTCAAAATCCTATAAACACTTATAACACTAAAATTGCCATGTGATTGAATGAGTCTGAAGGTTAAGTTATGCGCGACTTGAGAGACATTTGTCTAAGGGGAGGACAACTTACCCTAGAGTAGTGCCACAGCGAACCAACAGCCAACAATAAGACGCAGGTACTACCAACAACAACATAATGATGGGGATTCAATCGAGAATATATGTTTGTGGTAATATTATTATTATTACGCTTGAAAAACAATTCTAACTGGAAAACAGAACGCCGCTTATGCAAAAAACAACACTTACCAAGCCTCCCCCAAAACTCCCAGCCTGAGTAGATGAGATGAGTACTCACAATATGCTACATATATACATATGCTTACCCGCCTATCTGTCTGTCTGACTACCTTGGCGGCCCCAATTGCGCTTCCCGCCTCCTTACAATAGCAGCCTCAACAAACAACCCAATATCCTCCAAGAGATCACAGACATCATACGTGACATCCCTACCCTCCCTCGTCCGTTCCTCCTGTCGCACGATCCTCTCCAAAACATCCATGAACTTGTCCACAGGCGCATCGCGACAGAACCGCATGATACCAACGCATATCCTGCTCCAGGTGGCTATCCACTTGGCATCAAGCGAGCCGCCCGCCTCGCGGAACTCGATCGTCCGCTTCGCGGCGTCACGGAAGCTCGAGGCTAGCGTGGCGGACGCGTAGGCTGTGAAGTTGTAGTTCAGTCTGTTGGCGTGCAAGCTCTCCATGGTGTGTGTGTTGTCTTTCGCCGGACTTACGAGGAGCGCGGCTAGTGCCGCGGCCGAGTCGACAGCTAGGATGGTGGCGAGCCCTGCGCGCGTGTCTGTTACTGCATGGCCTCTGCAATCTGGACCTGGACATATCAGACTGTGCCGCTTGTGGGTTTCCAGCGGATCCGGAAGTCCGCGGCGACCGGGATGTGGCAGCCATGATATCCGCTGCCAGTGGTCTTCTGTGAAGTGAGCCATGCGTGACACGGCGACGATGTAGGAATATGAGAGGTCTCTGATATCGTGGGGTTGTAACTTATCATTACCCTGTCCGCGGCTCTTCTTCTGGCCATGGTTGAGCGAGCTGACGGAATTTCGAAATGGTGATGAGGCTGAGGAGGTGTGTGTCCCTGACGGTTCGTCGTTCGCAGACCGATCATCAGTAGGGCCAGCACCATTACTCTCGCTTCCCAAAGACACGACTGGGTTGGAGTCGTCTCTGCTATCGCTGTTTTTGGAATCATTGTCATGGTCAGAATTTTTGCTGAGAGTAATATCATCCCAAACATCAGAATCATGGCCCCGATCTGGCCCGATCGGATCGAACCAATTGAAGTCGAAACCGCCACCGCCCCTGAGGCCCGGGGGGCTGTTGCTGCCGGACTTACTAGGAGTAACGGACGGGTTGGGTAACCCAGTGGTAGAGCCATCCATCAGACTCTGCCAGGCAGGCGGGTTAAAGCCGCCGCTGCTGTCAGTGTAGGACGGAGAATCGGGATCGGTAGAGGCGGGCTCAGATGACGTGACGGTCCCGGCGCGAGGTGTAGGTAGTGCTCCAACGAGATTAGCGTTACTAGGGGTACGCCCTTGAAGATCGGTGTCGGTGACGCTGCTACGAGGATAGGGGAGAGGATTGGCGAGAGGGAAGGGGAAAGGAGCGGCGGCAGGGGCGGCAGTGCGAAGAGTTCGATTACGAGCTCTGTTAAGAGCAGCAAGAAAAGCAGGCGAATTCGATAATTCAGGAGAATGAGCACAGTCCAAATACTCTCCCATCCGCTCTTCCACCCACTCCCTGTTTTGCTCTGTTACTTCTTTCGCCCTATTCTGGTCTTTCACTAGGCTGTCGACGAAATCAAGCGGGAAAGTGGGCTGGTCCATGAGATTGTCCATGACGTTCCATAGTCCCTTTTCGAGGTCGTTTTCTCCGACTGATTCGATGTCGTCGGTGTCGGGGTCGGGAAATAAGGGGCTAATCTCGCCTCGGTCCAGTTGATCGGCTATACCAGTTAGCCTACCAATGGCTAAGCTTGGCCGGTCATCTCTGTAGAGCCGGGGCCGAGGTGCGTGGAGCTCGGCCCCGATGGCCGCGTCCCTGAGGAAGAATAAGTTGGTGCGATTGTTGAGTAGCCACACGCTCCGTACGATGTTTGTGTACGGTGCACATTCCTCTGTGAGTGCTGCGAACTCGCTATCCGTGAGTTCATTCACGTTCGGATGGCCGTACAACTGGTCACAGAACTCTAGAAAGAGGAGGCGGTATTGCTCTTCTGAGCGCAGACGGCTGGGGTACGGGTGTCCGAACAGCTCGTTGCAGCGGATGCGGAATTCAGGCCTCCTAAGGAGGTCTTGGAAGTGGCGGTCGTATGCGCCGCCTTCATCGCCGTGATCGTCCGGAGGAGCCGACGAAGAGGAAGAAGAGGATGAGGATGAATGAGAGGAATGAGAATTAGGAGAGGAATGGAGTTCTGATCGTGATGAGTCACTAGACGTATCGCTTCCGTGTGGTGATGGTGGTATCTCATCCAATGTCATGAACGGGCCGTTCTGTAAGCGCTCACGGGCATGCTGCTCCCATTCTGCCCTCCCCCCGAGCTCCGCCTCTTCCCTGGACGTATCAGACCAAGGAACAACCGGTATCGGGTCCAGAACACCGCCACCGCGGGACTTCATCTTCGCGGCATCGGCGTCGACCAATGCCTGCGCGTCAGCGGGTTGAATCCCATCCCAGCACGCAAGGTAGCTCCCATACCGAATGCTCGTGGCGTGATGTCCAACCCGGCGCCAGGGGGCATGCAGTCTAGACAACATGGGGTCAGTGGCCCAGAGAAGCGCGCCAGCGCGTTTGAGTGTATTCGCATCGAAGTAGCGAGGCCCATTCCCGACGTGCACGTGGAGGCCACAGGACGGGTTCAGCCGCAGACGATATCTCGACTTGAGCAGGTTGACGACGAAGTCTATCTCGTCGTATGAGGGTGAGACGTCCCAACAGGCCGGGCTCTGCAGCTCCACGCCGAGCCATCTATACTTACCGGTCTTGCCTTCGTCGAGAGCATACTCTGCTTGTCCCGCCCTGACTGAGTGATCGATATCGATATCCCAGCAGTCGAGACCGTCTAGATGAAGAGGGACACCATCGACGAGATCGGCCGCTTCGTCACGTACTCGTATACCATGGCTTCGAAGCGTTGTTCGAATATGTTTTTGAATGGCGAGATGGGCCGTCTCACTGCGATCGACACGGAGGATAGGGGCCAAGTTCGAGCTATTCGATTCATCTGGGTCAGCATCAAATGTGTAGATGTACGCTACCAATAATTCGAGTTCCACGCCATAGCTGAGACGATTACCAACAGGCACCGTGAATGTCTTTCGCTCCTGGTTAGATGTCATGGTGAGCTTACTTTATGCCGTTTGCAGAATCCCCAATGACTACTGAGGGAGGATTGGAAGTATACCAGCTTCTTGTCTTCCTCCTAGCAAACGTGCATATCTCTGCTCTAGACGGCGGAATCTCAATTTGTACGAGTCAACTTCCATCAAATCGAATAAGTCCCTGGGAGGGTTGTGGAAATGGTTCTATTAAACCATGAATGCTGTTGAAAGGAGCTTAACAACAACACTTTGGTTGTTGCTATGAATGAAACTAATAAAAGACGGCTCGACGGGTACACACAAGGGCGGTGGTGGTCTCAAACGCTTTTTCGAAGCCCTAGATCAAAGGAACAATACAGTCAACCGAGAACTGGCTTTCAGCACAATTCCATTGTCTTCTGTTATCTCGACAGGCCATTATCGCCAGGGTGGCGCTCTCTTCTTTCTTCCACAGTAATCTCCCAATAGAATAGTACAGCTGCCCAAAGGGCGAAAGACTGCTCGAAAGGCTGTTCAAGGCACCTAAAAGAAAGTACCGAGTCCAAATCCCCCATATTGACCAACCTCATCTCCCCTGTGCTCTTCATATGCCAAACCACTGCTCCAATCATCGCACCTCATGAATAGGGGTATTAATGTGCATTTCTCTTTAGCGTGAAATTGAAAGACTCGGGGTATATCGCCTATGTTACAATGTGCCCGCATTGACACATCATTGTAACAGTTGTGCTTCAACTTGGAATCTGATCCTCTGCGTCCATCATGATGTAACCATCAACCCATCAACTCAGCATTGCAAACATAGCCTTATCTAGAGGGCGTAGGCAAGCAGGCCCAGTGCTACCGCGGCAGCGCCGTTTCCGAAATGCTGGACGTGAGCGGTGGGGACAGAGGCGGCGCCTGAAGATGACGAGGTAGTCGGCTCGGGGGTTGACGTCGATTGAGCCGCAGTAGACGTGGCGCTCGAGCTCGTGGAGGTGGTCGCAGCACCTTCGCCCTGGTGGTCGTTGACGTTTTCCGTACCGCATTTAGAACCGTACGTCGCGGTACAGTTCTTCTGGCCGGCAGCGTTGCCGGCGTTCTGGGCCGTGCAATCATCCTGCAGTTGTGTGCAAACAAACTATTTGATGACAGAATCAGTGGTTTGCGGGTGTAGACAGATTCGGCAGTCCATGGAGCCAAGGTCGCGGAAGTGACAGACGGAGAAGCTTACCCAGGGGATGGTATTCTCAAACTTGTTCAAGTCAGGGTAGGACTGGCCTTCACACTCGCACAGGAAGTTGAGAGAGCTCTACAGGAAGTTAGCCACTGCATCCGAAGCACAGGCAGCGGCAGGAGAGACGAACGGGATCACAGTTGTTCTGTAGAACTGACCCACACAGGGTAGAGCAGCTGTTTTGCTGTGCATTGCACCAATTTGCTACACGTTCAGGGTCAGCACCGCACATACGATCAGGCTTGTCTGAGACAACGGGACTAGACTGCAGCAGGCGACGGCGTACATTGTTGGAGGGGGGTCACCTCTGACGGGTCAATTGTGAAGGTTGAGTTGGAGTCGGACTGAGCCGAGACCAGCGAGAGGGCTGAGAGCGCGAGAAGCGCAACCCGGTCGGTGAACATTGTCGCGGGAGACGGTTGGACTGATGCTGGGCTGAGGCGAGACGAGAGAAGTGGGTGGCGATGTCGATCGGGAGTTAGTGCTCGGGTCGTGCCGAATGGAGACAGCAGATAGAGAGAACGGGCCACCGGTGCCAAGAATGTAGCTATACGTGCAACGCTGTGCTGCGTGGGATGCGATGTATGTATCTAGAATGATGTTTGTTTGGGGCTTTGCGGAAGACAAAGAAGAGAGCGAGAGATGGAGAGAGGCGGCCGAGGTTGGAAAGAAAACAAGCGCCAGCAAAAAAGACAAGAGGATACAAGCGGAGCACGTCGGCACAGAAGGAACGAAGAGCTTGTCTGAGTTGACCAAACGACCCGGGGTGGCTGCTCCCTTACCTGCTGCTACCTTACCAGCTACCTGCCTACCGAATTGCAGTAGCACGCTACACTAGGTACCTGCAGGCACCTCACTACTCACTACATTCTGCACTACATCTTGTACTACACATGATATCTAGTGGATATCGGTACTGACCTAGGTATGTAACTTTAGATAAGAGGCATCCTGCTCAATGAACGAGGCCTTCCGAGCGCTACCACATGTATCGGGTAGGTACACGTGTAGTAGGCGTCATTGTGTAGTGTTTTGATTATGTATACCCTAATTGGGTTTGGGCAGGACAAAAATTAGGATGTGATTCCACCAAGACGCAATGGAAATTCGGCATGAGACAAGTGATATTGAAAGGAAAATTGACGACGAAGCTCACGATAATAGCGCAGTGTTGACATGCGAGCAGGGATATTGTCGAGACTGACTAAGCTGAATTAGGTAGCTCTGACGGAGCAGGTGCAGCGGTAGCAGTCTCGGCTTTGACTCTCCGACCGCGCTACATGCCGAGTACTTGTCGAGTACTGCGTCGCATTACACCACTTCCTTCTTTAGTTGTGGTGTTCGAGGACTGCGGGGAGGGTAGAAGTATCCTTTCGGTAGCGTCAGGTACACTCGGACGGACTCATCAGCGACCTAAATGGGCTAGCGGCCAGCAAGTTCCTGCAGACCAGCACTATCCCAGCTAGCGGATGCTACTATTTTTCTTCATATCAGTCTTGGTATCTTGGCTATCTTGTATACACTATGTATATAGATTATCTCTATATAATACAAGAGATGAATCACTATTATTGAAAGAGAAATGAAACGCACCAGTTACATCTCGAACTAGCCTAGGTAGATTAAAGAAGATAGTTGAAGAATTTAACAAAGCTCTACAGCATAGGTACAGGATAGGACAAGATACCAATAGTACTTAGACAGGAGGTACATATTATCGACGGACACATGTACTTCGTACACTACACCAGACAGATACGCTAGCAGCGAGCTTATTTAAAGAGAGTGCGCATGCGGAGGCGAGTTGTATCGCGTGTCTTTCATGTTCCCGGCATTGTGTCTCGTATTTTGGCATCGAACACGCATATCGGCCCATCTCATCCATCCCACACATCGATATCGAGGACATTTCAATTGCCAAGACACTAGGTTCCGAAGCTCTATTCCACAAATGCGATGTGTCTATGTTGCAATATATAAAGTACACCACGTGCGAGTTCAATAATTGTTCTTCTTTGTCTTGATGTCCGTCAAATCTCCGTTTTGTGTTGGGCTGATGAGGTTGTAGGAGGTATATTAGTGTGCACAGTCGCGTCTCGTCCTGATTAGTGTACCGTGAGCCAGGCCCCATAATGTATCCTATTGTTCTGATGCCGATTGATCCGGAATTGGAGCGTATACACGGACACACGTAGTATGGTTTGACCAGGTACACTACACTAGACACCCAAGTAGTTTCGTCTCATCTCGGCCATATCGCCTGCGAGCGGTGTGGTGGTTTGCTATCACCTTCAAATGGGCCGCGTTGCAATATTTTGATCCCGTGGACAGCGAACCGCACTTCTTAAATATGCGATCCGAGCTTAAATACCAGTACTCTTTTAGCAATCGTCTACGTCAGCCAAGGAAATGAACGGTTTATAGTGTGGAGTATGTACGTACTTTTGATTGGGTAAGTTGAGGCGCTTATATATTTTGCAACTGTTGGAACACGAATGAAACGTTGCCCCAAGCTTCTCCATGTAATAGTATCAGGAACACCAATCAGTGTTTACACATATGCAGACGGATAATTACACTGACAGACACTGAGTTACGAATGTATTCATGTGTACTAGCCGTTAAAGTGTGATATATCACCACCTGAGAGCCATGTCCTCTAGGGGGGCTAATAACTGTATCAAGGGATGTTTCTAATGTTGATACCAGATGTTGCCGTCGTTTTTATACACTTTGGCAATTATACCTGTAAATACTGATTTAGGAGACATGAAGATTTCTTGTTTCTTAGGCGTATGCAAGTAATGTAAATAGCGTATTATGACAGTCCCCAGTAATACCGATATATTGCGGCTACGCCCGATCACTACATTTGACGCCGCCCCCTTTTTTTCTTGGCGATCGCAAGTGCTGCCGGATCGCCAATTCCTGTGTTATGTAAGACTGACGTACTCTGTATAATAAAGAAGCGCTCTGCTTATATCAGTTAGTTGGGTGTTTCCGGCTACAAGCAGTGAATATCTACTAAACCGTGTTAAGAGCTCCGACTTACGCCAATTCGCCGCTTCAATACACTCTCGGAAAGAACAAGAGCAGGGGAGGGACTAAGAGCTTCATTGTCTAACACATACACTACCTTTGAACCTGTGTGAGGCGTTCTTACTTCATTGACTTGATCATTACAGCTCGATCCTAAATTAAAGAGTAGAACTTAGGGTCAAACACATAGCCATCATTCTACAACAATAGCCTTGTATTAAGAGATGTGTTCGGGAAGCATAAGGGGTTTATAAGCTCGCACTTCTCCTCTCATTCTGCTGCTTCAAACAAGAACCACAAATCCACAATATTAAGTCGAAAACTCATATACTCACTCTTATTAGAAATTAAGAACTCACCCCTAGATTACTCAAATTGAACATCATGTCTGACTACGCCCCAGGAAGCATGGAGATGTAGTTACACTTACTCACCACAAGGCTTGAAAGCGGTTTCCGAAGCATGGCATTGGAACTACTTGATTCTTTTCATAATGCCAACTCGGGCCATCATGAGGCTCTGAACCAACTTCAGGAGCAGATCCAACAAATGAAGAACAACAATGGCGAAATCTCGCTTGCCTTGGCCAATACGACGAAAGCAACTTCCAGCGACCAAGATAACGAGTTCGGATTGCGTTCTGTCGACACTTTGGGTAGCGAGGTCGGCCACTGGAAACACGCGGTAGAAGAGCTCTCATCTGCCGTCGAGACACAAAAAGAAATAATCTCTTCGCAGGAAGCAGAAATAGCCCAGCACCAAGAAGATAACCGAGCTCTCATGGTGAGATACCGAAATGTGGTTGAAGAATTGGCCGCAGCAAAAGGCAATATCAGAATCATGTGTCGAATTCGGCCCGTGGGCGAGGTTGCCGATGAAGATTTGATCAAACTCATTAACCCAGATAATCCTGAAGGTGGTGAGTCTTTCTTTCCTTGGACTGATCTAAGAGCTACTTACTTGGACGAGAGCAAACGAACGGAGAACAGAGAGTTCAAGTTCCAGAGAGTTTTTGCGGGCGATGACAATAACGAGACCATCTTCAATGAGGTCAAAGATTTTGCCCAATCGGCAGCCCTTGGCAGTTCTTGCACAATTATGGCGTACGGAGCTACTGGTACAGGTAAGAGTCATACTTTTTTGTCAGATGACGGACTTGTGAACAGCTTTGTCCGCCTATTGTTTCAACTCGCCGATGCGGAGATTGGTCAATATGAGTATGAATTTCAGATGAGTGCTGTCGAGATCTACTTGAACAAAGTTCTTGATTTACTTCAAACCGCCGATGATGGTGGAAAGGTTGAAGTCAAACTGACTACTGAATCATCTATGAAGCTTTGGACTGAGGAGGAAGCAGTCCAGAGTATCAAGCAAGCAATTGATCGCAGGGAAGCCGCATCAACCCGACAGAACAACTCTTCTTCTCGCTCCCACTTCGCTATCTCCATAAGGATCGTGCGCAAATCAAAGATTGATGGGACAGAAACAACCGGTACCGCCTCATTTGTTGATTTGGCCGGAAGTGAGGCCGTAGGTAGAAATCTGCTTGCTGGGACTGCCAGTGCTCAACAATCTCTACAGTACGAGCAAGGGCAAGATATCAACAAGAGTTTGCTGGACCTTGGGCAAAATATCAGAGGCATCGCTACAGGTAACAAATTCTTCCCTGGTCATAACCTCACGAGATTTCTACGAGCAAGCCTCTCAGAAGGTTCAAAACTACTAGTAATCGCAACAGTCTCACCCCTGGCTGCTCATCAAACCAACACCTTGAGCACTCTACGGTGGGCGACTGACGCAGTAGGAACCCCCGCAGGGAGACCAACGGGGCCCAGAACACCACCTCGTAGTAGCAAGCTCCCGGTAGCGCCGGGGACTCAGACGACTCAAGATGTCAGACGAAGAACTCCTTCCAAAATTACGTCGCCATCAAGGGCCAGTAGGTCGTCGAACTCTGCCCAAGGAAAGAGTCGACCCTAGTTTACATAAAGATATCTGACTTTCTTTTGTGATTTCCTATAGTTTTATTTCCTACCTCATCATTTCCTACCATGTAATCTCTTTTCCTTCAAAATACTCAATAGAAAGTTCTCACTAACTACAAAGAAAAAAAATTATTTCATTACAGTCAATTCAAATATTATTCACATTGACATTTTTCTCCGTATGTTGCCCTCGATTAACGAGTTGAAATGTGAGATAAACAGGTGAAGGTGAGGTAATCGCTATTAACTTAATTGTGTAGGAAACCCCCTGATTGCGTAGTTCAACCCGCAGGTCTAAATTGAAGCATACAACCAGCTCTATTCCGAGTACCGTCACTACCAAGTCGGCCCGTAATAAAATATAATGCTTTTAAACCCCTGTTTCAACTTGTTCTTTCTACAGGAGGTAGCTCCAAGCGCTTCACCCTCATTGTAGTTGCGCCTCTCGGTATATCTATAAGGTAGGTTTAATTGATTTGGTCTAGAACTTCGTTGGATAGAGAGGTTGAGGAACCGAAATCTCGCATTATAATTGATGCGGAACTTTACACGGCTGCTCATACCGAGCCGCGCTCTCACAAAACCTATATAGAAGTCCGGATCCGGATCACGGAAGATGTGCAGCCGCTAGGAATACTAATCGGGACGATCTCGCCTCCTTAAGTTAATGTCCGCCCGGGCAAGAGCGGAGAACAACGACGTGCCAAGGGACTACTCCAGGATTACCCCGGACCTCTGATAGGTACGCTAATACACGTTTTTATAATTCTCCGAGGTAATGGAAATGTTTTAGGTAGATACACGTAACCATGTCGAGAACGCGTATGACAATATGAATATAGGGGAACCGGTATATGTGTTTCGTCTTTTCCATCAATCATAATCAATGTGATCGCAGTATAAGGCTCTCGAGCCAATTGAAGTTTTAAGCAAGCTATATCCATATTGGAGAATGATCCCCTAGTTTTCTTGCTGATCTTGCCTTGCAATCCGATCTTTCTGTTTTACAATGTTGTTCTCTGGGCTTCTAATCACCGCAGCGCTGGCAGTAGCGCCGGTGCATGCCGCATTGACTTACAAGGGCGTAGATTGGTCATCGGTAGTCGTCGAGGAGAACGCTGGACGCTCGTACACGACGACGAGCGGAACAAAGGAGTCTCTCGAAACAATTCTGAAAGCAAGTGGCGTCAACACCGTGCGCCAGCGCGTATGGGTGAACCCATCCGATGGAAACTATGACTTGTCATACAATCTTAAGATCGCCCAGCGAGCGAAGACGGCAGGGCTGGGTCTTTATCTCGATCTGCACTTGAGCGACACTTGGGCTGACCCAAGTAACCAGGTGAGTCTATTCCAAGGACTATACTGCTTGTCGTCATGGATTGCTTTTGCGGGGTGTCTTGGCCTAGTTTTTCATAACTACACTCAGGCTCTTGATGCAAGCTTTGATAGCTAAGTCTAACCTCTTCAAAGGCAATTCCTAGCGGTTGGCCGACAGACATTTCCAACCTGGCTTGGGAGCTGTACAACTATACTTTGGACGTGTCCAACCAGTTTGCGGCGGCTGGCATCACTCCAGAGATCATCTCCATCGGAAATGAAATTCGTGCAGGCATGCTGTTCCCCACGGGCCAATATACTGAGCCATACAACCTCGCGCAACTGTTGCATTCTGCGGCGTACGGTATAAAGGATAGTAACTTAGCTACTCAGCCTAAGATTAGTGAGTAAAGCCCTGAATCCCCCTTGAGGGGCGTCAAAGGAGTATTCTTCCGTAGTATTTGTAATGTACCCGGGAGTCTTGGGACCTTTACTCTATATAAAAGGAAAAAAGCTGACATAGGATGTTACAGTGATTCATATTGATAATGGCTGGGATTGGAGCACTCAGGAGTGGTTCTACAACTTGGTGCTAGGCGAGGGCCCGCTCAGTACATCGGACTTTGACATGATGGGAGTATCATACTATCCTGTAAGTTTTATATCCTTGAAGAAAGTTCACTCACCCTGAGGTACTAACAGCTTAATAGTTCTAGTAAGATTTTAATCTCATTGTCCAAGGGGATACTTGCAGGATCTAGAAATCTTTCTGACAAATGATACTGACCTATCAACAGCGGAAGCAGCGCTACCCTGGCCAATCTCAAGACGAGCTTGACCAACATGGCCAGTACCTGGGGAAAAGAACTCGTTGTCGCCGAAACCAATTGGCCGACCTCATGTCCTTCTCCAGCATACGCCTTCCCCAGCGATCTGGCGAGTATTCCATTTTCAGCCGCTGGCCAGACTACCTTTATACAGGAGGTTGCCGCTGTCGTTGCTGGAGTTAGCAATGGAAAAGGATTATTCTATTGGGAACCAGCTTGGGTCGATAATGCAGGACTCGGATCCTCATGCGCGTCCAATACAATGTTCGCTGTAAGTTATCCTAACGTTTTTACGTTTCTAGCACCTTGATCTTGAGAACATTCAACAATCTTTTAAAGAAAAAAATTGTATCAAAAGTATTTGGCATCACATATAAAACAGAAAAAAGAATGACTAACACATTTACAGTACCCTGGAACGGAGTTGTCTAGCTTGAGTGTATTTTCTACGATCTAGGGTTGTCTATAATGGACGCTCATTTGGGAAGGATTGAGCGAGAGGCAAATTAGGTGTTAGAAAAAGTACAAAACGGAAACGGCACGCCTTTGAGCTACACTGTGAATTGATGTTACCACAGGCGAATGAGCTTTGTACTATAGTGAGGCGCTTTGTAACAAACCCTGACGTCGCATAACAACAATAACAAAGAGGCGTTGCACATGGCAGTCAGCACCAAATTGCCGAGCTTGTAAGGCGACTTTATCCAAGGACAATGAATCCTCAAAAGGCAAATATCCAATACTGACTTGTCTCTGCCTCCTGCCTACTTTGGAATGAGGATCTTACCGTTGGCCTCGAAATCTTTTACCTATATGGTGCGGGATGAAGACTAAAAGGGGGAGCCACATCAACAAATTATGACATACATTTCCACGCCGAGTCAGACGGCAGGTATATATCAAGCGAATGATAGACCGGAGCCGCCGGTCATAACGGCTGTAGCGAAAGAGTCGGAAACAGCACCATTTGTTCTTGGGCCGGACACGTGCGGGTTCACAGCCGGCAGTACTAGTGAATTTGAACTTTCCAAGCCTGAAGAGCGTGCTCACTAACGACGGTGCGTATTAGTTACCTGTGAGTTAGGATATGAGTGTTCAAATGTAGATAATTATCGAGGATGTTGCGTAGCTGGTGCGGAGGATTGCAGCGCGACCATATACACCGGCTGCGTCAACTATGAAGAAATGCCGGATGCTGCCATGTGTGGGCCACATACTCTATGCTGGTAGGTACACTTCTTCTATTAAGAGTTGTTCACGAGGAAGAGAATCAAGTCTGATAAACGTCATAGCCCAGAATCAAAGGCATATTGTGCCACGTACGCATTCACGACAGATGAGCAGCCTGGAGCAACCCTCACACATGTTCAATGTGCCGAGTCACCAATCTTTGGCGAAATGTACCCTTACCCGCCTGAACTAAGCACAGCGGCTGAAGATCCGAGCGCAGAAAACACATCTAGCGCCTTGGTCGTTCAACCCGCAGACATCAAACATTCTTCTTCATCAGATTCTATCTCGTCCGGTGCCATCGTGGGGATCGTAATCGGCAGCGTTGTATTCGTGGCCTTGATTTTTGTGGGTGTTTCTCTCTTAATCTGCCAGCGAAGACGGCGGCGAGAAGACGGTAGGCGCAACGGAAGCGTAGCCATGAAGATGACTCCGCCGCCGACGCAGGATGGGCGTTCCGATGACAATGCCTTAACAGCACACTTACGCCCGCTATCCACCATTCCCGAGCAACGGTCTCCATTACCTTCCTCTACCTCCTTAGAAAACCAAGAGGGCCCGGCGCCGAACACACTTCTACCTCGGAGTTTTGGCGAGAATTGGCCGCTGGGCCCCGGAGTCCCCATGAGTCCCAGAAAGCCGCTCTCTTCGCATCCCGTCACGGACTTCGAAAAGCGGCTTACTCAGAACGAGTTCCCGTCACAGCTACAATATAATAGCTACAGGGAAAGTGGCGTGCCAAGCTTACGGTCACCAACACCGCCGTCCCCGGGGACACGCTTATCGCCTCCGCCCCAGTCGAGGAAGTCAGAACTTGCGCATGGTCCGAAGAGGGTCAGTACCATCGGATTGGCATTAAAAAGCCCGCGAGTTAGCTACATCCCACCACCGACAATCGACACGGCATTCGGGGAGGAAGTCGAGAGGACTCTGAATAGTATCTGTGAACCCGGCCACGAGGTGCACAGGAAAAGCGGGAGTGCTTCGTCAGAGATGCCTTTCTTTGCGACGGGGTCATCGTGGCAAACCTCACTCAGGCCCCTTCCACGGCGGGTAGCGTGAATAACAAGAAGCTGACGAATAACGGGGTCTATATCCATGCTAACCTAGGGATTTCCGGTATCAGCAATGACTTCGGGCCCCGGTCTAAGCTGGAAAGGGAAGAGCATTCTGTTGGAGATCAACACTTTGATTCGGTACCGAGCACATGGCGCAATACGGGGCGAGGAGAGCTTGATCTTATCGTCTCACCTGTTGGCCCCGACGAGCTGGACTCGAGCTGCCCCTGTACCCCGATGACTGTCAGTCCGCTTGAAAGCCGGAAGGGTAGCTTTGGGGTGTAATAAAAAGACATGGGGACGAAAGACTAATACGCTTCTGTATTACTCCTGTTCCGCTTGGATAGAGAATCTGGCTGGGGTGGCATTCCGTCTCGACCATTACAAAGCAAGCTGGAATTGCTGAGGTCTAGGATAGCCGGTGTCCCTGTTTGAAACAGAACGTTGCAAGGATGATATTATGATATACATTCTAGAAGATGGAAGGAAAGCATTTAGTAAACATGAGCGATATGCTGGGCGAAAACTGGGTGGGAATAATTGGGTTTATCTTATTCGTTGTATCAAAACTATACCTACTATATAGTATGCCAGGCTGTATCGATGTTGAGACATCGATGCATATCAAGCATTTTTAGGAGGAAATAAAGAATGATGTATATACGGTAGGAATCGAGACTTTCTGGACGTAGACGCATACGCTCGTTTGTCGTACCACCTCTCAAAATTCTAGGCTGAGAGAAAAAACCATGGTTAGAAGCAAGCCGTCATAATCACGTACTCATGGACGGTTATTACGGAAGGTCCCGTTCGAGGATAACTGAGCAAGCTTGTTGGTCATAGGTGAGGAATTACGTCCGAAAGAGCAACTTAAAAAAACATGTCACATACTGCTGAACTGGAGAAGGAGCGGTGACATAGAAGGTGGCAGATGATGTTGGCTGATTGATGTTGGCTGATTGATGTTGTGCTCTTTCCCCCATAAAGTCTATTAGTTTTGGAAAGCTTGGATCAACCCCGAAAGTATAACTTGTAGCCCAAGCGCACCCTTTTTCTTTAGTCCCCAATGATTTCGAAGTCACACTTGATTACATTTCTTATCTGTCTTCACTCAACTCCAGATTTTCTCTGTATTATACGTTCACATGGTACTGGGGTGTCGATAAAAGACATCTCTTTCTAATAATCAATTAAACATGCAAATCCAGGGACTAACTATTATTCTGGGATTACTGGCCGGGCCATCAATTTCTGAGGCCGTCCGGGGTTTCAGTTACGGCTCAACCAATGGCGGCGGTTCATGTCGAAGATACGATGACTTCAAGGAGCTCTTCGAACGAGCCAGGAGCCTTCCCGGGACCTCAGATTTTACAGCTGCCCGGCTTTATACCTCAATACAGTGCGGAACATCAGCAGACCCGATAGAGGCCTACCAAGCAGCCATTGACACCGATACGAAGATCATGGTAGGACTATGGGCTAGCGCGGGTCATTATGTATATGATAACGAGTTGAATGCTCTCATTTCCGCGGCCAAGAGGCTCGGTACCGCTTTCACTGATCGGGTAGTTGGCATCAGTGTGGGATCTGAGGACTTGTACCGCAACTCTCCGCAAGGCATTATTAACGGAGCTGGGGCCGGCGCTTCAGCTAAAGAAATCGAGGGCTACATCAGCCGGATGCGCAATTGGGTCAATGGCACACAACTAGAGAGTAAGCCGGTAACCCACGTTGATACTTGGTAAGTTGCCCAATGAAGACTTCTTCACTCTCCCCCCAGCTCTATGAGAAAAGACATCTTCTCCTCAGACATGGCCGGCTTCCGAATTATAGAACCATTTAAAGACTTGTTTTAACTAATGAGACAACTGCGATAGGACCGCATGGGTATTACCCGAGACTGGTGGAGTCATCCAGGCAGTAGACTTCCTCAGTCACAACTCGTTTCCCTACTTTGAGGATGTCAGACCAAATGCGATTGAAAAAGCGGCCTATAACTTTTGGTCGGCAGTCAATGCCACTGAGAGTGTAGCACAAGGCAAAGACGTATGGATTACAGAGACAGGCTGGCCCGATAGTGAGTCATGCTATTCAACTATTCAGCTACTACATAAATCACACCGTCTATCTCTAGTTGATATAAGTGGCAACCTTGTCACTAACGTTTGCTCGTGGTTTATAGCTGGACCTGTACGACGCGATGCGGTTCCCTCGTTAGACAATGCAAAGACGTACTGGAACACGATCGGCTGTCCACTCTTTGGGAAGCGTAGCACTTTCTGGTATACACTTGTAGATGGAGCTAGGAATAGTTCTGATCTCAGCTTTGCCATAACGCCGGACTCCGAGGCGACTCCAAAGTTCGATCTGGCCTGTCCCTGAGGAAGCAGCGGTAACGATAAGATAGCAAGACGCAAAAATAGCACACCAACAGTAGAATAGATGAGTAACATTATGCGGCATTGAATTAGACAATAGACGGAATATCACTAAACGTCCTAGAAATACGCAAAGAATGTTTTATAAGACATCTCAGTATTCTTTAAAGGTAGGGGAAAAAAGCGTAGATCAGTGACATATTATCTCCAATATTTCAATGCTGTCAACTATTTTTAAACTATATCAAACATTAAGATGGTACTTTAGTTAGCTGCAATGTATGCAGTGTATGCAGTCACGGAGTGCCTAAGACTAGGTAAGGGGAGCGGATTGCCATTACTAGAAAGGTTGGGAAGAAAAACTATTACGTTGTAATCTTTTATATACATTCAGTTGAATGCTGAGGCGGACTGCTAAGGAGGTGGCTGAGTAAGGAGTGAATTAGCCACCTTGTGGCTGTATCTAGTGAATAGAAAAAGGGGTTACTACTGGGGCCTCCCATCGATATAGGCAAAACTCGCGGTTCGGCACGCGACTCAGCATGGTATACTATATATCTCGTATTGTGGATAATGAGACTATGCCAATTGAAAGAGAAACAAGCATGTGATCCAGCTTCCGTGAATGCAAAAAAGAAAGCCAATATCATTTAAAGAGTGTCGATATGCAACTCTAATCTATAACTTATCTGGTGCCTCTATTCTGTTCGCAATGCCAGTCGAAATATTGAGCTCCCCAAGAGCCATCCTACGCTCTCGCTTTGTGTTGGGAGAATATTAACATTTTGATGAAGATTATCCTAACTTTGGATAGAATATTCGAGATATAATTAAGTGTTCTAGAGTACTATAATACCCTAGAGGCTTAAAAAGGGGATGGAAATACTGATTAGTAAGTTCAAGGACCTATCTGACCTTATAATTGAATGAGGCTGTCAATATGTCCCATTTCCAAACAGAGGGTGAAAAGCTGCCTATTTCAGGCGAATTATGACTTCCACAGTATACGTGCTTTAGCTGCATTGTCCATAGTCGCAGAATAGTTCTAGAACATAAAAAGTCTCTGCATACAGCATAGACAGTAAGCGTAGAGGTATCCTGAGTAACAACAGGCATTAACCATGGCATACTAGTTGGTCGAAAACTCTGTTAGGGTCTCTAAAGAGACCTGGAATCTGGGTGCAAATGGATCAATAATCCCTCGCTCACTGAGGCCACTTCCCCACACCTGCCTCTCCTCTAAAAAACAATAAGGCCGTTAGTTATTCTGTCTTCTATCTTCTTTTTCTCTTTTTATTTCTGCTTTTATCATTTTTATCGAAGCTAGGTATTCTACTAAACAAGATTGGAGTTAAGGAAGCTAAAATAGGATGAAAAAGGCAGAAACAACCAAACTTGTGGGCATGAATTGTTGAATTAACTGCCACTGGTTGCGGTAAGTGAAGCTTCGGGCGAAAGAGTGAGTAAAGAATCGGGAACAGTAAAAGTACAAAACCAGTAGGTAGAATGGCGGTGGCTTTCGTGGGATGATACGATCTTCGTGGTGGGTTTCAAACTAACTAGCGAATTACAGCAAAATACCAATATACTTAGTGTAGCCTCAGTTCGAATATTTGTCATGCAACACTAAGTTGCAACCCCGGATTCAGATCATGGAATTTCCCGCCCGCGGCAAGTCCCGCAAGACCCATCTCCAACATCGAGCCAACTTACTACTAGTGTACACTCTAGCCTGTAAACTTTAACTCTATGCAGAGCGCATCCCTCTTGACAGCGAGTGTTTTCAGTAACATCGCGATGAGCATCGGAAGCGATATGTAACATTTAGGATTCGATAGCTACACGCAAATTTCACGCAGCACGGTGATGGAAGGAAGACTGGAACTGTATCTACCTAGTACAGCTGTGCCGCCTCGTCCTCCGTGCGGCACAGCAAGGTTGATGACCAGGTTGATGGGCCGATATCCGACAAACGATCGTGCATCCATGCAAGCCTTGGGAGTCTAAATAGACTAGCTGGATCGCATGTTCACTTTTCTTTTTATTCTTCTGTCTAGCTCTTTTTTGAGGAGCTCGTGTGAAGAGCGAATTATGTGTGCACAGACGTCGCTAAAACCCCCTCGATAGGATTATCTAAGACTGCTAGTATACCAGCTGGACAGCCCTATTTTCTAGGCAACCAATCAAATCAAATCTTATATAAATAGTACTGCGAGGTTTACTAGCTAGGGTATCGAAGCCGCCCGAATCTGATGGGGTATGATCAGGATTGGAAGGAAGCGGGCTGTAGCGGCAATTTTATGGAGTAATTGAGGCCAAATCTAGTAGGTAAGCTAACTTAATGTTACTAAAGCTCCGCCGTGGCTGGCTCCGCCTCGACGACCCTCGTCTTTTTTTTAATAGAAATCTGCCTAATATAATATAAAAATAATAATGATAGTAGCATCCACGCAATAGAACTCATCGTTTAAGCAGTTAAAATGATCTTAAAGCATTGTTGGATCTAATGTTGTGTACTAGGTAAAGACATGTGGCACAGTTGCGCCGGGTCATCTCATGATTGGCGCCATCGTACTCTCAGCTGTTTCGTATAATCCTGTGCGCTCAACTCATAATGTCTTAGTATTGGCGCATTTTCTTTTAGTGAATCTTGAGCTGAGTTTGGCTGTATTGATTACTGTTGTCCTGTGATAGATGCTATTTCCGAACGCGAACATCAGTCACAAGAGTGTCAGTTTTCAGCAGTTTTTTCCCAGTCTGTATTATACGAGGCGTCGACATCCAGTATATAACTACACTAGACACCCTCCAGGTTCTCATTCAATATCCTGTCTTCAGCCTCATTATCATTCTTCTCTTGTTACTCTTATTTTAGATAGCATTTAGTTATTCTTAGTCATTCCTTCAAAATGAAGTTCTCAGGTCTCGTATCTTTCTTGGCTGCCGCTGGCGTCGTGACTGCCAGCCCCTCTTATCCACACAAGGACCACAACAAGTTACCAACGACCAAGATCGCCAACATCGAGGTTGTCTACACTCCGCTTGTTAAGGACGCCCTCAAGATCATTAAGGTGTTCAAGCCTCTTCAACCATACCTTTTCAACCACCTGATGCGTTCATGGCTGTTCGGCGCTGCTGCGTTTAACAACAACGCTACACTCAAGGCGTCTGTCGACCTTGAGCTCCACGCTGTTGGCACACTGCTGCACGACTTGGGATGGGACAGTTAGTACCCCTATTTTTGTGGATTTTGGACCTTATTTTGTTGCTAACCACTTTGTAGTGCGCTCCAACAGTCCATGGCACAGCTCGTAAGCGCTACCTCCGACTTCATCATTACATGAACTAGCTTTATCTGTTAGAAGCTCATAATACTGACCCTGATTGACAAATAGTGATCGTCCTTTTGAAGTAGACAGTGGCCTTGGGGCTGTTGACTTCATCAAAGGGCACAAGGGCTCGAACTGGGAAGCCAACCGCCTGGAGAGGTTGTACGATGGCATTGTTCTTCAAGGTATGGGCTCTTACCTGGCTGGCAAGAACATCGACAGCCAGTGGATCGTACAGAGCGTAGAGTTCGAGTTCCCCGGCCCGCGCTCTCCTCTAATCCGCAACGCGGACTACGACACCATTCTCGCCGAGTTCCCCAACGACACAGTCTTCCGAGGCACCAACGAGACCTTTACCTGGCTTGCACTCACCAAGCCCAACGGTACCCGCGGTACATTCATCGACTATTTCGGAACTGCCTACGTTCCCGGATACGGCCAGCAGAGCCATCTCGCCTTCGACCTCATCACTGCGGGCGTGGCGAGCGAGATCGCTCAGAATCCCAACTCGACATTCGTTTCGAACCTTTAAATTGAATACTGATGATCAGAGATGGTTGTGGACTTTTGTGTAAAAGAAAAGACAGGTAATCAGCCCATTTTGATGCCGATGTAGATATTTTTAATTCTCTTGTAAATACCCATATATTTTGAAAATATTTCCAGACGCTACGACCTTGCGAATGATATCCATACTCATATTCAACCCTATTTTCTTGCGTATTTGCTTTGGATTCTTTCATGTTAGTGTTATCTATATTCCTTGAAAGGCTTGCCATTCTCTGGTAAAGCTTTTGGTCCCGTGGCTGACGCTGTGTTCCTGGTCTATGATGTGGATTGTCAAGCACTAAAAATCGCATGAAGTATCACAAGGGACGTATAAGAGGTTTGGAGATAGACTCAATTAGACCATAATCTACTAGGGGGCAACTATATTCGGAAGACTTCCTGACCCTCCCTTAGAATATCGAGGCTATTTATACACATCGTCGGTATTCCTAACCTCCGACCTCCGACCTAATGTCTCAGCTTAGCGAGGGCTGAATAGCCTCACTGAGACAATTGCCAATACTCTTTTCAGCTCGTATTACGTCCGAAGCCAGCGTGTGTTACGTCCGTAGACATCACTGAGACCTACAGTCTCGTATTCAGAACGTGTAACACTTCCGTACAACATGAAGTGAGCTTGGTACGATCCAGCCAGATTCAATTCTGACAACTGAGAGCGCTCCATTCCAGCGTTATTTTTGAATGTGTTGTCGCACTCAAACAATGCTGCAAACTTAGTAATACTTCCTACCGTTGATAGTATATTTCATATGGGCCATTTCCCCCCTTCAGTTCCTTGGCTTTCACATGCTAGCAAGTGGTATAAGCATCTGACCTTTACACCCTGCGGCGATGCCTGACAAATACTTCCCCAGATTTGCTAGGGCGAGCTGCAGGTATGGTGCGCAGCCTGCGCCGTATTGTCACCGACTAAGTAGGGTAAATACCTACTAGGCGAGCCTAGACTATTGATCGACAGGGGTCCTTGGGGAAGAAGAAAAAAAAGCGCCCTAGTTTTATGCTTAAAACACAATGGTCAGGTGCAGTCATAGTCATCTCGCATACTCGGCATCAGCCCTCCCAGCTACACGTGTATCTAACTAGAGTCGAAAATACCTTTGTCATCAATAGGCGCTAGCCTAAGCTGACCGACAAGCTTTGATCATTAACCTTGTCCAAATGGATTTTCTTTTACGTGTTTACACTGGTGAAAAACACAATATTTGGTAGGTAAATATCATTGCGTTTTGTAGCTTGTACCCTTTGCCCTGTGGCGCAAATTTATACATGCGTATATGTTCTCCATATTGTCCACGAAACCGTTAGACGGGAGTAATGCGGGCCGAAGGGTACTGGTTTAAATACACTAGAATATTTCCCAAACTGGTGAACATATCAGTATCACCCACGTGTCTCCATAGAGTTTTGCCACTTGAGTGTCGTACCAGATCTCGGCCTGTGGTGTGTTGGTACGATCTGGTCGGGCGTACGAGAATCCTCCATTCCAACATAGCTATTCGTGGCTTGCAGGATCACGCGCGTGAACGGCGCAGCGAGCTGGCATGAAAAGTGTACCTGAGGTACACTAGGATACACTAATTGCGCCATACTAAGTAGGGTAATATCCTTCGTGACTTGGCATGTGCGGCACAGTCAGTTAGTTAACATTATGTTTGCTGACGAGAATTCAGTTGATTACGCTACACTGTTCTAGGACAGCCAAGGCTTGATCAAGAGTCTTTGTGCATACGCTACTTATGCCAGAGTTTCGCTGTCATAGGACAGTTTTCGGCGACACTACACTAGTTGTCGCGCGACTATACTGTAGGGCGCTATTATACGATATGTGCGTGTCAAACGTAAATCTCGAAGGCCCATGTGTTAATATAGTGTAGACAATGTAGCGTTCAATTGATATGTGTGAATATAAGAAACTCAGCTAGGCTCCCTATAGGTACAGTAAACGCTCAAGAACCCCAGCCTGGTCCCTTTGCACCACTTATGCTTGGACCTTCTAGAAAAAAAGAAGCTATTATATATATACTACTCAAATTACTAGGCTAGTTGTTGTAGTGCCCGTCAATGGGTTGTTTTTCTCGAAAGTTGACGGATTTCCCCGGGGGCCTAGGCACCCGTTTCCCAAAATAGTGGCCGTCTCTATACTTATCTAAGCTATCCGACTCAGCGGAATGAGCCGATATACGTCAGGTGATCTAGATCTAGATCTGGAATGTTGTTCCATGAACATCCATTTTAGGAAACAATAACATACACTTATGGAGCCCGAGTCCTAGGATTTTACTGCATTAGTGTCTCAGAGTCACTGCGACACGATGTAGGTGCGCTGCAGCGCGTGCGCATCCTGCTGGGTAGCTCGCTACCAGAGAATGATTGCTTATGGTTATCTAAGCTTATGTTGTTGAACTAGATATCTACTTTTCGACTTTCAACTCAGGGTGATAGTCGCAATACCTACCTTCATTCTTCACACAAGTCGCAATGCCCTGCCTAGCGCAAACGCGCAGACTCTCAAATGTACATATAAGTGCACTACCTAATACGACCTCCTCTTTGCTCCACTACTTAGTAGAGATCCCCTCTTCTCAAACCCCCACACATTAGTATAAATGCTGGTAACCTAAGAACTGTGGCTGGCGTCTATCGGCTCATGCCGCTAGAAATATTACCATGAGATAGCCTATCTGCCCAATGTTACATGTACATGCCTAAGATACTTAGACAAAACGCCTCCAGAGTGATATGCCAAGCGCTTAGGTTGTTACTCTATGGCTTCGAATGTCGTGTGCGCCTATATTTAATGATTGGGTGTTTTGCAACGTTTGCAAAAAAAAAAAAAAACGTCTTTCAAGCCACCTACCTTCGTAGATTAGCCACCACTCCGCTAACATGTAAGTGTTCCTGCACATCTATATATATTCCTTGTCAAGCACGGTACATACTTCCTGCAAGTACCTGTATGATTTTTTCTAGAAGAACCTAGGCATATAAACGCAGTCTAAAACAAGAATGCGTTTTAACTGTTTTGAGAAACCGTATGTCCTAAGGCCAAGAAGAACGTCTCGTAACTATGTATCCTAGAAATCTAAGAAATCTAAGCCGAAAATAAGCAGTCCTTTTACATTATCTGGACAGAGTATGGATAGACAGAGTGGATACATCGGTGGAACTAAGTGTGTGAGCGGTTAATGGAGGATGCATGGGTGACTACTCTAGGTGGGCTAGATATCGCGGAGTGTAAGCTTTATTTGTTTTTCGATCGTGCAGGAGTAAGATGACTTATCTTAAGTTCAATTCGGTGGGAATCGGCCGGCATGGGCATACTCCTGCATGGTAAGATATATTTCAGTACTCACGAGACGCCTAGGTTTTTTAACGTCTCATATCTATTGGCTCTTCATTATTTTCCATCATCGACTCTTGATATCCAGTCTTTCCTTCTCTTTTATTTTTCGTTGTAGGATTTGTTGGACATTTTGCATGCCGTTCTGTTACAATGACGGCAGCTCCGTTTGTGGCCCTTTGGGTCTCTTTCCTCAAACTGTCGCCGGTCACTTTCAACATTGCGATGGTGGGATTAGGCTTCGTCGCTATCGTCCTTATAAAATATATTGTTGACTTGTTACAATTCCATTATGGCCACACATCTACTGAAGATACTGAGGGTAGACTCCCGCCAAAATTTCCCACTTTGGTTCCGTTTCTAGGTGGCATATTCCAGCTTGGAATCGACCACAAAAGCCTAACAGACCAAGTTTCGTAGGTTTCACATCAACCCTCTGAGAAGAAACCGGATTCAAACGCTAACAAATCTAACGTGTAGATGGTATAAGGGCAAATTGACCTCGAACAGAATAACAATCATGGGATTCACATACTACATCTTCCAAGACCGGGAGACTGTTAGTAAGCTGTTCAAACACAAGGCTTTAGCCAGTGCAATCGACATGTACGAGTACAGCAACACAAATATTCTTGGATGCTCTAAAGAGTCGTCCAAAGTCTACCGGGCCGATACTTCAGGGCCATTTCCGCAACCACACCCCAAGAGTAACGTTTTAGCTCAGAATCGTGTCGACTCTATTACTCACACTCTTGCCTTCCGCGGGTTTACCGGACCAGGAATGCAGCCTGCCACACGCCGCTTCGCGCGGGACGTCCCTTTGAGACTTGCAGCTCAGGGTATATCTACAGAATGGAAAGAGATACCCGACTTTGCTCAATTTTTCAAAGATAGCATCGGCCCATCATCTATCCAGTGCATCTTTGGCCCTACCTTACTGCGCTTGCACCCAGACTTTGTCGAAAATATCTTCAAGTTCGATAAGATCATGCCACAGTTCACCCCTGGGCTTCCAAGATTCATGCTACCAGAGCAGCATCGTTTCAGGGACTCGATCGCTGAGCAATTGAAGAGCTGGTATAAATACGCAAGGGAACACTTTGATCCATCTATGATCGAGGCAGACGGTGATGGTGATCCGATCTGGGGATCTGCTATGATCCGAAACCGCCAAGAGTATCTTTTGAAGGCTGAGAAGCACGACGACGACGTCCTTGCTCACCTGGATCTCGGGCTAGCTTGGGCGTAAGTACTCCTTTTCCCAGATTCTCTTGTGATGGTGACTAATGTGTGCATTTGTTAGGACCATTGGTAATCTGGTCATCTCGTGCATGTTTGGAGCATACTACATCTTGCAGGACAAGACTCTCCTTAAACGTGTCCGACATGAACTCCAAGACTTTCTAGGTGAACGGACTATACACGAAGTCGACCCACATCAGCTTGGAAGAGAGATACCACTTCTTGCCTCCATTTATGCGGAGGTGATGCGTGTTCACATAAAGATATACTCAGCATACAGCTCACCACACGAGGATGTAAATGTAGGCAAATGGACCCTTCCCAAAGGTGGTCTAGCCTTAGTAAACTCTGCACCAAGTCATATGGATAAGTCATTCTGGAATACCAAGAATGGGATGTACCCCGTAGAGACGTTTTGGTCCGACCGTTTTATCGTTGACCCGACCGATCCAGAGAGTGGTCCGATCAACCCAGAATACCGTCGGTCACTCAACCGTCCCGAGAAAAAGCACGAGGACATGACACCATATTTTTCATTGGACGGTTGTGAGGGTGCCTGGGTTCCATACGGAGGTAAGATATCCTGGTTGTCTTTTCAACATCCCATTTTAGCATGCATCGCTGACTATGGTTTTGTTTCTGCTGCAGGTGGTTTCTCTATGTGCCCCGGGCGTTTCATTGCAAAGGCCTTCATGATATTTACCGCCAGCCTTCTTGCGAGCGAGTACGAAGTCAAATTTCACGACGACACAATTGAAACTACGGATTATAGGTACGGAATGGGTATAGACGATGTTGGTAAACCCATTCCCTTCCGCATCAGGAAGCGGGAGAGCGCGGCTTAAAGTGTTTTAAAATGGCGTGAATGAATTTGTATTTACATAGATACCTTTTGCATACCAGATACCTTTCTTACTGTTTAAGACCTCTCATGTCGTAAATAATTTGTAGATGATTAACATCATAGTCTCATATAAGTATGGTCAGTGAGGTCCATGCACCTAACAATCATCATACAAATTATCGATATCTCAAGAAGGGGCGCAAGAACGCCTTGGATCGGGAGGGTGAAATAATCTCAAAGGAGACACTTCCGATATCACTGAGACACGCGTTCAGCGCTCCTCAGCGCATATTACCCTTGTAGCGAGTGGATGAAACCTCTACGCAACACTACAATCCGTTGGTATTGAGGAGAACGGGCATCTGTGTTTGATGCCTAGTTGGCATTGAATCGTTTATACGCCCCCTGGAATAAGGCAGAGAAACATTCGCAATGAAAGAATGACAGCAAATACACGAGAATGCTTCACACTGAGCTTTGCGCGCCTAGGGCTTGTCATGGGTGATAGTTACTGTTACGGGCTAGGTCAAGCCTACCTGAATAGGTCTGGTCTGGCCAGACAACTAGCCTATATATAGCTGGGACTTAGCTAGGCCTTCTACTCTAGAACTTTCCTTCCTTTTCTTCCCTACGTATTTTAATAGACAGCATATCCAATATAGCCGCTTGGCTGACCTTTCACAGTTACTATAGAACCTATAGAGTGAATGTAGTGGCCGTGGGTACTCATATAAAGGGGGGCCTCCCCCCTTAGATATTGAAGGGCTAGGGGCTAATTGGCTCGCTTTTACCCACTGTCCCAAGGTTCTAGTTAGGCCGCCGGCTTAAGGTTACAGTGGATTGAAGGGAGAATTGCGTCGAGTTGCGTATATATCTGTGTCAGGAACCTCACACTTTAGGGTAGGTAAAGACACTTGTTGTTGCACGAAGGTCTCAAAACCTTCGTGGGCAACTATCTAACTATATACAAATGTCTCTTTGTACTCCGTGACAATCTGTCTTTATCAACTGTGCAGTATTCCGCCTCCCGTGCATGTCGCGGCTAGGCTAGGTCTACGAGACTCATGTTCTCCCAATACAAGCGTCCTAACCCTCAAGCTGTTGCATGTATGAATAAACCTGTTGAGATAGCCATCAAAATTACCTATTTACCCGATACTTCGATAGCACGACTGTCTCGAATGTGCTCTTTCATACATAAAATTCTCCCTACCTCGCTTATTTACTTCCAAGCAAGATTCTCCAACATCAAGTTATGTCAGGAACATTTCGTACTACACTTAAGCACGATCGCTGAGCCCTGGCCACGCTACATTGCATTGATGTCAGTATTGACAGTCTTGTTAACTGTGGTGATAATCTAGCGGGTCGTGGCTAGGCTCACGCGCAGAGACTCTGGCTGGGACGATTGGAAAATGTTCGGGTTTTTTTTTGCCCTCGGGTTCCTCGCCTTTCATCTACTCTGCCCTACTATTGGTGGCCGAACGCGACTAGCCCTTATATACCCAGGGGATAAAGGGGTTGGTTGGTCCGTGCAGGAGACCAACTTATTAAATCATAAAACCAACCATCTCTCCCGCTCAATCGCATACCAGGGGAGATTAAAAGAAGATCTATATGTCAAAGATTGAAGTAGTTATACGGTGTGTGAGTTCTCGTAAAAAGACGAGGTAGTTAGATCAAATCAATCACTGAGATGTGGTAGTGGATACGATGAGGTTGATGCTAATTGTTCACAGTACGTACGATGTATACAGGATGAAAGGCTGGGTCTTCTCATGGCCTCATTCTCAACTACAGACGAGACAGAAGAGAAAATCCGTGAAAAACCGGTGGAACGTAAGTCTAGACTATAGTCGTGGGAATAATTCTGAAGCCAATCTATTCCAAGAGATTGCCAGAGTATCTTCACGGCTAGAATACACAATTGTGACCATAAGCGAAGCTTTAAAGCTTACTGGAATGGTAGAACGTGATATTAACTAATTTTGAGTTTCCAGGACCTTTCGAATTTACATATCTGTGAAGGGTTAGCCAAATGGCTATATTGGAATATGCTGTTTATTAAAATACGTAGGGAAGAAAAGGAAGGGAAGTTTTAAAGTAGAAGGCCTAGCTAAGTCCCAGCTATATATAGGCTAGTTGTTTAGCCAGACCAGACTTATTCGGGTAGGCTTGACCTAGCCCGTAACAATATTAAAAGGCAGTCTTAACTTCTAAGATTATCTTTAATTCATGCTTGTGAAATTACTATAGCTACCTAGCTGATCAGCTTTAATAAGCTGTTTAATAACCTTATAGCAAGCATGAAGAATACTGCATTACCATAAGCCTAATAGTTTGAAGAAAGACGGAGTAAACTAGTAAATAAGAGGTGCTGAAACTGCAATTCTCTACTATAGCGACAATACAATTGCGGTTCCAATAGCATTTCATTTGTTTTGACTATAGGTAGTCATTCCCCACTTGAACCTCGCACCAAAGTCCCTCGAGCGTATATATTAGAGAAAAGCCTTAGCATTTTCTCATATATATATCCAGCCAACCTTTTTCTTAGTTGAAGGCCCTCGTAGTATCTCTTAGGACCCTGTCTCTCCGAGTCGCCTTTCAAGACCACATCAGCAACAAAAAAGCTTGCCAGGAAACACAACGCTACTAACGGCACCTGAATAATGAAGGTTACTCGAAACCCATCCAGGAGCGCATTTTGAATATATGGCTCGTACGCCATGGTGCCTTGGTCACCTGCATGCGATGCACCCTGTAGCACACGTTTACACAGCCAATCTGGCACGGTTTGATGCAAGGTTTCATACATGGCAGCATACCGGGCGGCTGACGATATTGCAATACCTACCACACCACCCAAGGAACGGAGAACATTTCGGGTTCCCGTCGCAACGGCACGATCCTCCTCTCTGGAGTTGGCCTGCAAAGCCACGAGGCCTGTGTAGCCAAAGTTAAACGTCAGCATGCTGTGAAAGATATGTACTCTGATGTTGCACAACTGTCTGACTTACCTGGCTGATGTACCCAGCCTACTCCAGCCCCTTCGATAACCAGCACAACCACATAGATATAGGTAGACGTATTCTCATCGAATAGGAGCTTTAAGCCGCAACCAAGGGTCCAGAGCAGAAGACCAGTGCGAAGGACTGGACTGTATCTATAAAGAGATTTTAGCATCGTGAATAGTATATAGCAATTGCGTGTTAATCACCTAGCAAGTCGAGACATCACAGGCCCCGAAACAGCGCCAGCGATCCCTTGCGCCGCGACAAATGGCACGATCATAGTAGCGCTCTGTAAAGGCGTATAACCGCGTAGAGTTTGAAAGTAAAGGGGCACGAAATACTGCGTCGTTTGCCAGGCAAAATCGCTTAAGAAGCCAATCACCAGCAGGAGACACTGCGAACGACTGGTAAACAGGTGCAACGGCATAATAGGTATTCTGGCTAGGAAAGCCTCGATGGCAATGAATACAATGACTAGAATGGCGCCGATTATCAGGGTGGAAAGTATCTGTGGGCTATCCCAGAGCCAAAGGCTCCCGCCGGAATTTACAGCGAACTGCAGGAGGGTGTCAGTACGTAGAATTTGTCTTATGGCTTTTAGGAAATAAACAACACTCACTATTATCAGCACAACACTGGCGATGGAGGTTACGACGCCCAGCCAATCGATCTTCCGAACTTTCTGGCTCCAGTCTCCTGAGACGGGGCTCAGGGGCAGAAGAAATAAGAGGAGAACAAAGCATACCCCGGCAGCGATCGCTGAGATGAAGAAAGTCCATCTCCAGCCGTCTGGGCCTGTACGTATCAAACCCGCTGCCACGAACGGACCGGCCGTGGCCCCGGCACCAATGGCTAGGCTGATCATGCCCTGATATTTCCCTCGCGACTTCAGGCTAACCAGATCGCTGACGATGATGGCGACCGAGGAGCTGATGCCACCACCACCAATACCGCTGATAGCTCTCGCGGCGAAAAGCCATGCTGGGGTTCTAGCGAAGCCAGCTAGCAAACCGCCGAGGGCGATGCATATTACGGCGGACAATAACACTGGCTTGCGGCCGATGATATCAGATATGCGGCCGTAAAGGGGTTGAAAGGCCGTTTGGCCTAGCAGATAAGCGGCTCCAACCCAGGTGATGGTGGCGGAGGCATCGAGGCTGCCAGCGATAGTCGGGAGAGCTGTAGTGACGGAAGTCATGTCTAGATAGGAGATCAGGTAACAGAGGCACAGGCAGAGGTAAGCTGCTATAAGTCGGGGAAATGGCAGTCGTTGCGATTGATCCTCAAGCTGGTTGTCAACGTGGGAGTCCGAAGCTCTATATTGGAGGGAATGGACATCTGGTTGAGTTCTGATAAGATCATGGAGGGCCGGAGGTTGCATCATGGTTGAATCTGGATCATTATTGGGTGGCATTGTCATCAAAGTCACTAGTGAAGCTGACAAGACAATTCAGTAGTATGGGCGGCATCTTGAAGGGTATGCATGAGTTTGAGATAAATACCCCGCTGGATATTGAATGGTGTGCTCACGCGATCCGCAACAATCAACTGCCAACCGAAACCGGAGATAAACTAGCAATTTCCATTGCGCAGGTTAGATCTTGGAGACTTGTTGAACAGGTCCTGTCCAAATAACAATAAAAAGTTATATGTAAATATGAAAATATAAAGATAAAATTGTACAAAATTTCTAATTGATTATATTACATTATCAATATATATTTAATATATAAAGCAAACTTCGCTTTTATAATAATAACATATTAATTAATTGCCTTAAATCTGATAAATGTCTTTAAATCGGTGGCCACGCCGTACGATGGCGCTTGCCTTGTTAGCTACGATATGACGCAGCTATTGTATTTAACGCGACAAACAACTTCTTCACTCATGTTACCAACGTATATTGAATATTGACCAGTACTATAAATAGCTTTGCATCAATTAATACGCTTGCAGAGTATAAAGGGTATCGGAATCGGCATTGTTTTAGGATGATAATTCCGTGCCCTCGACCTGCCAACCCAAAGATCAACCTCGCCAACTTTATTTGCCCCCAAACATGTTCTGCCTACCAGAATTCCATTGGCACGCGCCGAGAGTTCAGATGAGGAGTGGCTCTTCGAAGTTAGAACTACGCAGAGTCTTCTCATCGCTAGCAAACCTATACTAAAAGAGTTCACGGCTATAGTTATTACGAAGTTATAGGCTACCTCGTCTCTATGGCATTAGATGTATGTATGAGATGTTGAATGAAAAGCCAGACACATGTATATTGGAGCTGATCTGGAGAGGCTACGTCCATAGTTGAGAATTGATGATTTTCTATCTAGTGTTTTTATTATGTAGTTTTTTTAAACGTTTTTATGTCGTATACTGCAAAGCTGTTCCTTTGTTACCGTCCCGTATGTTGGCTATATAGCAGAATAATGGCATCAAATTGTGACATATCCATTACTCAATTTCGACTTTATGGACCTCGGTCCAATCCTTCTCCGCCTTAGGCACCGTCACAACCAAGATTCCGTTCTCCATCTTCGCGGTAATTCCATAGCCATCCACATCCTCATTGTCGCTACTTCCCGGCGGTGGCAGCTTAACGCTTCGTTCGAACATGCCAATCTTCCTCTCGCTTGAAACAAGAGTGTTGAGAAACTCCTCGTTTCCGGGTCGGTACGCGACACCCGAGATCCTGACCTTGTCACCATCCCAGCTCACGTCAATGTCCTCTTTGGTGACGCCTGGGAGCGCGACGTGCAGTACGTATGACTTCTCGGTACTGAAGACGTCGACAGGAGGCACAAACGCATCGTCTTGTTGCGGTTGGGTTTGCCCTTCTTGCTGCGGGGCGTCGCTCGTAGCACCGGATCGGTACTGTTGGGCGTAGTTGCGCCAGGCATGAGCGAATGGGTGCGTGGATAAGGCGTGCATTAGAGGGCGGAAATCAAAAGGACCGTTGTAGGCCGGAGGCGGTGGGTGATGGCGGCGTCCACCGCGACCGTGTCGCCCTCGGCCACGCCCAAACGGCGGTGGAGGGCCATGATGGTGGTGACCATGAGGGAACGGTGGTGGGTGTGGGTGAAAGGGATCCTGCGGAGGTGGTGGAGGAGGCGGGTGAGCGCCGCCGACGTCAGGAGAGTTCCTCATCGTGGGGTCGGTGTCAGCTGTCTCTTCTGCATGAGAGTCTTCACCGCCGGATTCTTCGTGCTCATGGTGCTCGTCGCGGTGGTGAGGATGGCCAGAGCGACCTTGACCTCTGCGATGGCCACCCATATGTCCTCCCCAAGCTCCGGCCCAAGGTCCGCCCCATGGCCCGAAGGCGGGTCCGGACCTGGCGTCGTCAAAGGGGAAATCGGGAAACTGCGGTCCCGTATTGGAGTGATCTACTCCAGCCCCGGGTCGCTGATATCCATTGGGGTCAAAAGACCGAACGAAGTCCCAGAATTGGGGCTGGTTGTTGTTATTGTTGTTGCTGTTATTGGTGTTGTCCATGGTGAAGGAGTGCTGGAGTGTGATGATAATGAAATCAAAAGGTTTGAGGTTCGGGGTTCAGGATCATCTTGTGAATATATATACTTATATTGTGACACTGACTCGAATGACTTGTAACAATCGCTCACCTATTTAGAAAGTTAGGCAGAATAGATTAGGTACTTTTAGTCGCCCCAAGGCAAAACATCTACGTAAACGGCACGTACGTTCGAATCGAAAACAGTCCAGAACTCAGTCGAATGACAGGCCCATCTCTCTAGGCATGCCATGGTGTGATGCGCCACTATCATGAGCCGCGCGTCGTCGACACCAATTCAACGGCTTGTGTGATGGTGATTGGATTGCGGGGTGACGAAACATCGACGAGGCGACAATTGATCGTTAGTAGGCAAATTGACGGGGGCCTGAGACGGCATGTTCATAATTCCGCTCACACAAACGAGAATCCGCGGAGACGAGGTGCCACGTCATTGAAATTGGCCCCCCGACAAGGGCGGTGCAGGCAGCAGCATTATACCTACTCCAAGTCTTGACTGGCTCGCGTGGTTCTTGTGTAAGTAGTGTACTTTAGGTAATAGAATCCTAAACCCTGTGCCAACATGTATCATATCCAATTGCATCTAGTCGTCGGCCAAACAGCTAGGGGGCGCTTCCAATTCCCAATGACTTCCAGGTCAAGATACTCGAGTTAAATAGGTATGTAGGTATTAATAGGAGGAATTTGCCGGTCCGGTGACATCATGGATCTAGACCATATGTACATACATAGGTGGACATCCTCGGACATCCTCGGACAGGCCTCGGTGATATCGGAGCTGAGATGTGCCCGTTGTAGTGACCTGACTGTCGCTTGGCTTGCCTTCAGCTTACTCACCTTAGTAACGTCGCATCTTAGCTCCATCAATCTACCACGACAGGCTTCATACTAAGTACCGAAGTAGCCATGGCTCCACTCAATCTGTATCTCACCTACAAGCGAGACACGAGCCGCCTCATATTTTGGATCGTCAAAGCATCTAACGCCATCATCGCCTCCTCAGCCAGTCTGCCCGAGGATGTGCCCAAAACCCCAAACACAAACGGCCAGCTCACTGTGTCAAGCCTCGTGTCCCTCTCGAAACTCATCGCTCAGCACATTACTCCCATCCCATCCGCCGTCCTGACGCTATTCCAGTCAGCGATACAGGCGCGAACGGCCACTTACGCCGCTTTCCAGCAGCTCGTTGCCAATAAGTCCGACCCTGAGGTCGAGCGAAGTAACATCTCTCATAAGCACTTCATCGATGCCCTTGTCGCAGCCTTCGAAGCACTAGGAGGAGCTGCATGGGCTGAGAAGTGTAAATCGGAAGGCCAGCCTCCCGACGATGAGGTCGACCTCGAACAGGTCCTCTTCGCCAACAAATTTGCTGCACTCAGTATCGATGGAGACACAGTACCGGAGGATGAAGGTACGTGTGACGATGGGTCTGACCAAGAACCTCAACAGCACCAAGCTCCTCGAAGACGCCAGCAGCAGAAGAAGAAGAAGAAGTCATCCGGCAAAGGAAAGAAGACGAAACGTGGGAAGAATGCCAATAAGAAGCAGCATCTGCCAGTGGTTGAGACGCAGAGCCTCGATGACATCCCAGTGGAGAGCTACCGCATCATCCAAGATGAGGAAGGAATTGTCACTGATTACCTGATGGCTGTCTATTCCCTTGTTCAGGAATGGGCTGGGCTTCGAGCCTATCTGCAGCGATTGTGGCAAGACGTGGCATATGACGGGCTCAACAGCGCCGTTGCCGGGGCCGTGTCGAACATAGCCATTAATATGATCGAGCGCTCAGCTGCCTCCATGTTTGTCGACTTTCCCGGTCACGACTCTTACGAAACCGTCATGAGTACCATCACCCGTGGAGACCCAGACAAAGCACAAGGGATGTTCCAGCTGGCGCTTCACATGATAGGCCCAGACCGGACCAGCACCAGAAAGGTCCAGGAAACTGCGATTGACGTCAAAGAACAGTTCTTGATATACGCATACCGAGATCTCCTCGACTTTGTCACCGACTTCCAGAAGACACGAAGTGGAAAACCGACGAAGCGCATGCTCAGTGAAATCGGCAATTGGGACCCCAAGCTCGACCTTATACGCGCTAGCGAGGCTGAGAGGCTGAAGTGGCGTCGATCCTACACCATCAACTGGCTCTACGATCTTGTCAATGTCTTCTCGTCTATTGTTGTGCAGCGCAATACCATGCGAGGAGAACGACACGCATTGGAATCGGTGGACTGGTCTACTGCTGGCCCCTGGAATAAGCACCGGCGGCTCTTCGGGCTGAACGAATTCGCTGGTATGGTTACGCATCTCGCTATGCAAAAACCAGGCTCGGATGTTCGCCATAAGATTCTTCCCCATCACGTCTTCCAGCTGCAGTGTATTGTTGACTCACTGACAATCTCCTGCGGATGGTCTCTCAGTGGCCTCCGCGGCCATGTTCTCAGAGCACCACCCCAGGGCTTCCGGCCACGACGGGATGTTGATCTATTCCTCGATCGAGAGAATAAACGAACTGGCTCAGGTTTTCTCCAGGCGGTGGATATTCTTAAGCAGTTTTTCGAAAAGGACGGAATACTTCATGGCGATTTCATCCGTCATGAAACGAGCTACGGACTGTTGGAAGCCATCCAGTATGATTTCGTCAATTGGCTCGGGGAATCAAAGTATGAGGCCGGGCTCACCAACATTCCTCCGTCTCGATTCTCCACCACTAACTCCAACGGTCTTTGGGAGTATTCACCTTTCCTCTGCGGTGTTGGCCTTGAAGAAGGACTCAGGGAAGCCTACCGGTACAGTTTTCTCGTCCTTGATACGCTCCCGGAACCCGTACTGTTGGTCCACCTGCACAGCATGCTCGTCCAGAAAGGCTATATCACTGAGCCAGTCGGGCTGTATGCATCATTCCAAGAGCTATTTCCGAAGGCTTTTTTCACCGAGGGCAAAATCCCAACCTCGGACTTCGGCGAAGCTCTTCAAGCGAGACTCGGCGGATTCCGGTCACATCGGCCTAGGGCCCGACGGACCTTTGACGATGTCATGGAACTCAGGACAAACCAGTTTTTCAAGATGAAATCGTATCTCATGATATGCCAAGGGGCTGGCTGGAATATCGACCGTATTCCGGACAGTGATATCCCCATGCCATCTATGCTGGGGACTTACCGTATCAGCCAGACAAAGTCTATTACCGATCCAATTACGGGAAAGAAACGAATGGAGGACACAGATTTAGTCAACCGTTGCAGGGCCAAAGGCCTCTCTGAAAAGGATTTACTGGAGTGGGCTACAATTTTCCCTCCCACAGTTAGAGTGGAGCAACCACTTCCCGAGGCTGTTCAGAAGGCGGTGGTACCAGAAGGATACACATTAGGCAACCTTCGAGAACGAGGCGGCAAGGGCAGCAATCATAATGTGTCAGGCCGGGATTTGTTGAGTCTGCTACAGCTGGACATTTCCAACGATATATGCGGTGACATACCGCTCTCCAGCCTAAACTACATCTGGATAATGATTCGATTCATGATGCTCTTTCACCAGTTTGAGAACAGGCTTAGAGAGCTCCGGAACCCGTTATACGTACAGGCCTACGAGACCGACCCGTTATGGAAGAAGCATAAGCGAGTCGGCCTCGCTTATCTTGCACTTCATGTACAAGACGAGGAGTGTTTACGTGTCATGGCACGAGAGTTCCAGGACCCCAGGAGCGGGTTTATGAATCATATTTACTGGGATGACTTGGAGTCGACAAGACTTTACGGGGAAAAGCCAAAGCCGAACAGAGGACACGACGAGTTGCCAGATCAGTGTACCGTGATGTAGGTAGGTATAGTGGGCCGATAATGCGGTGGTCCATCGTTGTTACAGGGTACTCAGAGAGTAGCTATGGCTCAAATAGGAACACGTAAACCGAATATCTAAAATTGCTGCAGAAATAAAGTTAATTACGAAATAGTGCCCAACTAAGTACATGTGCTGTTGTATGTGGTCCGAGCAGTAAGTCAGGGCAGAGAAGTTAAGAGTCCACTCTGCAGTCGGTTATCAAAATGAGGTTTAATGAGTTATGTGAGATTGATGAGTAAGGAACTGAAGGAATGACTTGATACAAAGGGGATTTTGGAGTTTTTATGCTTATTATAGTATCTCTCCCGTATGATAGTAATAAGTACAGAATCGACGTTGATTGTGCCTTGATGCAGCATATTTAATACAGGCTTTATATATTGATCCCCTTCTATCCTTCAGTATTGGATCTCTGAGGTCTCAAGCGGTCACGAAATGCCGCTTTTCGTCGTTCGGATTCTTGTCTTTTTCCGGAAATAGCTCTTTCTCGCTCCAATATCTGATCCTCTGTGTCTTCTTCCATCTTATTGTTATGTGGAATGATAATTACGACGGAGTGTGCGCCTCGATTACAGTCATACGCGCATTCTAAACACTCTTCCGCAATGACGATCCGCTGCGCGTCGACGATGCCAAGCACATAGACTAGTGCATCCTCAGAACTGGATGCGTCTATGAGGAAGTTCATTTTCTCACTCTGGAGATCAACTAGCTTCCCCGGGCTCATATCCGCAGCCCTATAAGATTTCAAGTCGTCAATGTCAAGACGGTACCACTTTTCAGCAATGGGCACTGATGCTTGGTTGCTGTATCTCTGGCAAGAACATTTGATGATATTGCGACTTCGCCTTTCGAGGACTCGACCAATGTTCAAGGAAGCAACAGCGGCACCCATCTGCCGCATTTTCAGAATGACTTCTTGGGGATTCTTTTCCCAGCAAGGTTCCACTTCCATTCGGGTATATTCAGATGGAAAGTTGCATTGGTCGCGATGGAGTATCTCTACATCAGACCGATCAGTTCTTCCGAGCTGTACCTGAGTAGTGAATGGAAGAAATGTTGAACCTCGAACAAGTCCTCTGTCATCATGCGGCAAATTTAGCAGCTGACCTCGGCTAATATAGACATATCCCAGAGCATCGGGCCGTATTTCGCGCTGCACAAGAACTTTAGAGACTGCCGCAAATCCATGAGACTGGACGCCAAATATGTATTCTTGCTGCGCTACAGGCTCTGTTGTACGTCTGACAGTGCCGACGAACATCTCAAACAGCATCGCGTTCCACTCTGAGAAGTTCAGTCGTCCCTGGAGTGCTTGACCAATTGATGCAGCCCAGTCTCGTATCATCTTGCAATCAGCTTGATACAGACGATCAGGGTTGAATAAAATCTCGGAATCAGGTCCAAGAGGACCACCACTGTCGAGACAAGCCCGGCTGCAAACACCATACATAGCGCCTAGCACAACGGCTATTGTAGTATAGAAGTTCCGCATGATTTGGCTTGGATTCTGCATTCGAGTGAGTCGAAAGAGCGTTTGATGATCTGAAAAGTCCCATTCAGACCACGCAGATATTAGCCCATTTGGCCCAAAGTGGTTCATCGCCTGGACGCAAATGGGATGGATGTGCGGCGAAAAGGGGGCGAAAATGGTTTTGTAACGGTCTAGAAATGGCGTTATCATTGTTTCCTTATTCTCGATCTCGAGTTTCACTGAGAAATTCTCGACCCAAATCAACTGGAACGACTCGCTGGCGGATTTGAAGGCATAGTCGTAGGCCTCACGGAGATACTGGGCGTCGAGCGAAACATCCATGTATTTAACATGCTGGAAGACATGCCATGGGACGGTCACGAGAAGCGTGGCGCGTGGAAGGGGAACTTCTTCTGGGGCCCACACAGATTCAACTTCTTGGTCTGTCTCGCAATTGATGTGAGATGACACTACTAGAAACACATCAGGCGTGTCTATTCCGTCTGGTGTTGCCTCCATTCTCTGGTAGGCTTCGTTGCTGTTGATGATGTCGTGAGACGGACGAACCTCAAAACCTAATCGTGACATAATTGAGGCAGCGGTCCAAACTCGCAGCGACCGTGTTGGATACTTGGGCATCTTGCGTCGATGTCTTGGTGTAATAGCCCATTTTAGCAAGCCTAATATCAGAGCTTCGTCCCCAGAATGATAATAGTCAGACATAAGCATAATCTTGTCTAAATCAGCTTGTTGCAATGCTTGAACGTTTTTGTCAACACATTCGAGCAAATAATTCCGAAACAGGTTGCTTTCTTCTTCAGACGCGACAGTCGAAACCCATTGCTTCAGCCCAGTCAAGAGTGGTCCTTCGATCTCCAGGACTCCATCCTCCATTTCATGCTGAACTAGTCCGTAGGGGATCAGACGCTGCAACATCACTGTTGTAGCTTCCGTGGTGCACAGGCACAAGAGGCAGCATATCAGTGCTCGTAAACATGTTACACCGGGGTTAACAGAAACAGCAGTAGAGGCATTCGGCATCTCCACAGTTCTCATTGTTCCATTCTCAATGACGACGCCTTGCATCGCACGGTGGTTTTCAAGGAGCTGGATATAGTGTTGGGAGGTAAAGGAGCTTGTGGACCTCAATTCAACTCCATTGGCGCTGAGAAGCTGCGTCAATGATCGAGACCTTTCACTCCCCTTGAACCATCCATAAGCTCCAGAGGCAAGTTGTATCGCTGTGCGCAGTGATATGACATCGATGCTGACCTGCGATAGGGGACCGGCACTAACAGTAAAACCAAGCGACATGTCGTTTTCCATTGCGAGTTCAGTTGTGTTGGGCGAAAATCAAGGCTACGACACTTCTGAAGCCTAAATAGGGGTGAATTACACACTTGGATTCTGGGTATCTAGCAGGAAGTTTGCAATTGTATAATGAAAATGAAAAGGAAATTGTCACGTAGATCGGGACACTGTTTACCAGGGGAGGCTGTATAGTATCACTCAGCCATGCGGGGTATGGCGAAGTCAGACATCAAAGCCTTACAACTTTAGATGCAAAAAAAATGCCTGTCGAGGCAGACTATGTGATGATACGCCGCATACTATTTTAGTTGCCTAAAGATGCACAAACGATAAAAGCCAGTGAGATTACGCGGTTTAAGGCTTTGAAGACAGCCCCCTATCAGGGACAGCTCCATGTATCAACCGTAAGATACAATGCCCTGAGTGGTCAAGCATCCTGGCATATATTGTGCAGGAGCATCAGCGAACATGTACCCTGCTAGATATAGTAAGTCGTTGCGGTCCATTTCCGGGTCCTACCATATGTCCTGTTATTTCCAAAAGTTGCGAGGCCATTCTAATGCTTGACGACTGGCGTTGAAGGGCGGCCAAATAGGGTTTGGATAACGGTATCACCTTAAATGCAAGCATAATTGAGCTGACTCATCATGGCTGTGTAGCCGCAATGTCCTGTTGCCATCGGTGCCTTGGCTCTACCCGGGACATTGCATCGGAAACCGGAACGGTTAAATACCCAGTGTCTCCTTGAAACGGACCTACGTCACAACAGAATTCTCGGCCATGTCCCGGGGACGCTACCCCATACCACCGAGACTATGCGCCAGTTATCGATAATCGGCTGCTAAAGCTACAGTAGGAGCTAAGACTTGATTTAAAGTTCACGTTAGATTCTTGCCAGGGGTTGTTATAGCTGAGTCGGTAGAATAGCAATGTTGTAGAAGTAACGGAGTATAGTACAAGGCACCCACTATGAGGAGTACGGATGGGAGAAGAGACATCCGTCGGCATATCCCGTCGACGACAGCGCAAGCTTGTTGATGCAATTACTGATCCAACCCCGGGTGAAATTTATCTTGGATACTGGCCCAAATCGAGGAGTTGGTTGGCAGTCCTTCTCCTCCCCTTGGGGGGCTTCGACAACATTGGATTGAATGGCACAATCGCAGATACGGGCCTCTTGAATGATGTTCCGCCATGTTATCGATACAGTCGAAGGGCTAAAGTGTTTCGCGGGTGGCAAGATGGTTTCGACGACGCCGGACCATCCGTCATGGACCGGCAGTTCCCGGTTATGTACTTTGATGATCAATTCCCCAAACGAAGCTCAGTCGGCTGGATGCCTGCTAAGGACCTCAAGCTATTCAATCCTGAGGAACCTAGTGCTCGCCTCATCCCTAACTACGGATCAGCGGTAGAATTCATCAAACAGCGTGATGCCGCCAAGGACTACAACGTGCATAAAGAAGAGGCAACAGCGACAGAAAACGACGGTATGGTCCCCAAAAAATTTCAAAATATATTGATTATTATGCTGACGGTCTGGACTCTGCATTGTCAGGGAATCAGGAGCCACACAACATGCAGACAGACTCACGAAGCATCGGCTTTGAAAGTCCGAGTGGCTCTCCAACGGTGACTGCCGGGACGTGTATTATTGTATCCGGCTCAGAGTTCGAGCTAGTATCCGATTCCGAAGAATCAGAACCTGACTTTCAGGAAAAGCAGCTAGGTAGAAATGATATGAACCAGGACAGGAATCAGGATGAGAACCTGGGATCGCATTCCGAGGAGCCAATACCCAGTAGCAATGAGCTCGACAGTAGCCAAAACCAGAACCAGAACCAAGACCAGAGCCACCATCCGATCCGGGACGAGAACCAGGACGCGGACCAGGGCCGAAGATCAGATTTCGAAGAGGCAACACCCAGTAGTAAAGAGCATGATCATAGCCAGATCCAGACACAAGACCAGGACCTGGAATTAGAGGTCCTCGATGCCCTATTACAGCATGCTGACCCTAATCAAGATAATAACAGGAGCAACCTAAACCAGACCAATGAATTGGAAGTGCTCGCTGCTCTACCGCAGAATCCAGCCCCTGATAGAACCGATGTGGTGAGCACCCATAACCAAGACAATGAAATGATAGTGCTCAGTGTCGACCAGCGTTCTGATCGTACGAAGCATGCAGATTCAACACGCCCCAGCATCTTCCATTCAGAGGGTCTCACTGACAGCCCTATTAAAGAGGATAACCAGACTGCCTCAGTGGGTTCGGCTTTCCTGAGTGGGAATCAGAGAGGAACCTCGGCTGGGAGCGGTGGTAGCTCAGGATCTAGACTATCGAATGCTTCAGAACTTACACAAGCCGCAGCCGGTGTTGTTGATCTGCTAAAAGCCCCCAGCGAGACAGGATCTATTGTGACCAGTTCTCAATTTCCCTCTTTGTCTAACGGGACCCAGACGGTGGCGCCTCAATCAAGAGAAAAAGTCTCAGCAGCGAAACCTGTTCAAGGGCGCTTAACAGAAAAACGACCGAGCAAAGACGCTGCTAATTCTGTTGACTCTTTGAAACAGTGGCATTCGCAGAATAGCTCACGGCCAACACTATACCCGCCTATATCGGTTCCTCCGTTGCCTCGTGACTTTAGAAGCCAAGCGGTCCCTCCTTCTTGGCTTCCTGACGGAGCTCAAAATTCAAACACCACCAGTCCTGTTATGCAGCCTTTGATCGGAGGATTACCAAGCCCAATTCAGCGCAAGGTTCACACAGGGCGCCCTCAACTCGTTTCGGAGTCCCCAGTAGGCAGCGTAACTTCTATCCATATGGACCAGCAGAGGACCGCTTCGTGGCTACCCGTAAACCGTGTGCTGCCTGCCTGTAGTCGGACTGGTCCTGTGAATCAAGGGCAAAGGATCGATCCGATGCCGAATGTTGGACTCCTGCAATCTTCGCGGGCTATGCATATTGCATCATCTGCGCTGAAAGCATCCGTCGATTCTTCGCCTAGGCCAGCAGATATGAATATGACCACATCGCGCTGGCAACTTATTCAGTCAAAAGTAGCAGTTCCAGTCGCCACGATTCCTTCCGCCGGCTCAGATTATATCACCGGTAAATATAGCCCTACTGATTTTTATCGGACTCCTGAAGGGCTTTACGTCTGTCCTTTTTGTACAAGAGGGTTTAGTCTCATTCCGATTATGAAAGATCATGTTGAAAAGTTTCATACACAAAGATCTTTAGGCAGTTTGACTTTGAGTAACAGTTGAGGAGCTGAGGTGACCGGAACTCGTGAAATAAGTTCCGTGTCGACGATTGACTTATATGGCCAGAATAATTCTGGCGTTACGCTATGTGACAGCATGCGCGGACGCGGCAGATGAATCTCTCGACCGGCGTGTAGGATGTCCACAGATGATAGTGATGCTCTCTCGTAGGGGCTTGAGGAGTCATCAGGACTGAACTCTTCGTTCGCGGGTCTAGCGGGCTTTGCTTCTCTCCGAGGGTTTGGACTCTGTATCCGCTATCTAATCCAGCTTAGAGGCACAAGGGACATCGCCGATGTCAATCATTACCTAGTCTCATGCTGAGATGTTTAAGTCCAAATCATCACAATTCATAGTCATAGTCGAGATTCAATAATAACGATCATGCTGACATACTTCAAGAGCAACCTCTTTCGGCATTCTCCCAGCTCTCTAGAATTGAGAACTCACAGTCATCACCTGTGGACAAGAATGAGATGCCTATGTCTTAACTACTACAGCGAGATCTCACTACGAAATACTACTGCAGACCGGCGCGTAGCAACATAGACTGCTTCTTTAGACGAACACGGCAACTGGGAGATCCATAGGTCATCACAAGAATAATATAAAACACTTGCATGATCCCAATAATCGTCCCCATACCCCAGGTAGATTGATACTTGATACTTCCCATTACAATACGAAGCGCTATTTCATCTACATCATCGCACATGTGTCAGGAGCTAGTCAATGCTAAACCTAGGAAGCAAATATATACTAGCGGCATCCACTCGTCCAAGGCTATATTAGTCTCGGCTCGTGCGGAATATGAAAACGGAGGGGAGCAGGCCGTAGAGTCCTAGGCTCAGCCAGCTCTCACGAGAGCAAATGTTACATACATACTTGTAGTAGGATATTGTTTGAAAGTCTCTACGCCCCTTCGCATCGTAGTATTGAGCTAGGCACATTGATGCATGAAATTAACTTCTACCCTATATTGTTGAGTAGGCACTGAACCAGTCATCTTTTAGCCTTGTCTTGGTCGTGTATCCAAGCAAGAGTCATGAGATCTAAAGGTAACGAAATACCTCAAATGCCAACTTGTAACAATACTCAATGAATTTGTTGCTTTCTGAAAGAGATGAGAAGTAATTCCAAGATCGACTAGAGAGTAGTGGAAAGGATCTGCAGACATTAGCACAGCCGCTTACTTACTTATCTTCCGAGATCCTTGCCCATTGCTACTGTAGTTTTCAACACTTAGAAGTCTCGCCGACTCTTCGCACATCTAGTTCCCAGCACTTTCCCTAAACCCTCGGTATTTCATTACGCTTGAATAGACTCATAGAAGGTTTCCCCCTGTCCGTCTTTCTCCGAAAGCTGATTAACGTCTCCCAAGATAATCTTGGGTGGCATCCATGCATCAAAGATGGTCCCGTGAAAAGGTCGGCACTGCGTTACCGAGGACAGGACTCCCTTGTATTCTTAAAAGGACTAATGTTGCGAATCCACATGCATACAGATAGATACCCCCGCCATCCACACCATATTAAAGTAGTGGGCAGTCTAGAGCTGATACCTGCACCATAAGCCTGACGGGTAGCCAGGATTCCGACTACTACGTCTCGGTGATTATGATTTGACATGTGTAGTATTCAAGAAAATGTGCGTCTGGCGCGTAACGGCCTGCAACGAGCTAACCGACATCTCACGAAGCTCAATCCCCTGCCGATCAGCGGAATTCGATGTTGCAGATCAATGGGAATCTGGATTGGCTGAATCGTATAATATTAGCTAGCGCTACGGTTAGACGTGGGCCTGGCGAGCACAGCTACTAAGTACATGCATGGTCGGGATGAGTCTCTAGCTGAGGCCAGGGTTGTGACTGGATGAATACGAGTAGCTGAACAAGAGGCACAGATGCCAAGACAGCTTTCTGAATCTGGAGAAGATTCCCACCGTAGCCTTGAGTATCTCACGATGTAGTGCATGACGGATCTTGTCTAGCATGGACGAAAAGTCGGAAGGGAAAGCAGGGGAGGAGAAGAGGAGCCTTGCACGGGTCTCTATAAAGATGACAGACCTCAATGACATTTCTTGACGTTCAGACGGACTGGGCGACAATCCCATTCAATATAGGTCGTGTCTGTGATAATGAGTTCCTCTGCTATCCGTCGCAGTCCTCGGCTGCTTTACCTTGGTGTTATTCAAGTCTTCTTCTCCTTGGTGTGCGCCCAGTTCCCGTGGGCGACAGCCATTTCCCGTACAGGATGGACCGTCACAGCAGATAGCTCCCAGCCCGGGAATGAAGCCGCCAAGACGATAGATGGTAATAGCAGCACATTCTGGCATACAGCCTATTCACCAACAATCGCACCGCTGCCGCACTACATCCAAGTGGACATGAAGAAGGGCTACGTTATCAACGGCGTCTCATACCAGCCACGACAAGACGGGAACTCGAACGGAAACATTGGTCAGCATACGGTAACCGTGAGCAATGATGGAATTACCTGGAGCAACCCGGTACAGTTTGGGGCATGGCTCAATGATAAGACTACCAAGTCTACCTTCTTCTCGAACGTCACGGCTCGATACGTCCGCATCACCGCACAGACGGAAGCCCAGAATGCTAATAACCCGTGGTCAAGCATAGCAGAACTGAACATCTATAGTCCTGATGTCAACCTGGACGCTTCTACTTTCACGCCTCCTCCTACCAGCCAGGGGCGCTGGGAATCGACCGTGGTGTTGCCCATTGTGCCTGTAGCGGGAGCACTATCTACACAGGGGAACATAGTTTTCGTGAGTTTTCTCCCGTGCTCATTTATGCGTGAAGGACAATATTGACTTGCATATTTCAGTGGAGTGCGTACAGGCCGGACCAGTTTACCGGCGGTACAGGGCAAACATTGACTGCGCTCTGGACACCCTCTTCTCAGACAGTGACGCAACGTACTGTCACAGAAACTCACCGTGAGTGACATTTATCTCTTTACACTCTGAAGGCTAGTGAAATCCTTGAGCAAGAGAGAGCTGACATGATATGAAGATGACATGTTCTGCCCCGGTATCTCACTAGACGCCAACGGTCACATCGTCGTGACAGGGGGCAATGACAGCAAGAACACAAGCACATACAGCCCGGAGAACACGGCATGGACCAGCTCAGCGGAGATGGTCATCGCCCGCGGCTACCAGTCCAGCGTGACAGTGGGCGACGGCCGCATCTTCACGATCGGCGGGTCATGGAGCGGCGGCCTAGGTGGGAAGAACGGCGAGATCTACTCGCCGGCGACGAATAAGTGGACGTCGCTTCCGGGCTGCCTCGTGGCGCCCATGCTCACGGCTGACAAGCAGGGCATATTCCGCTCTGATAACCACGCTTGGCTCTTCGCGTACAAAGGCAGCTCGGTGTTCCAGGCTGGGCCCAGCAAGCAGATGAACTGGTATAATGTTAGCGGTTCCGGATCGTATACGGCTGCTGGGACGCGCGCTGCGGACGGAGACGCAAGTAAGTTGTTTTCCATCCCTATTCGGCCATTATAGATATAGATGCTTGCGCTGACTATCCTGGTTGGTTATAGTGTGCGGTATTGCAGCCATGTATGATGCTACAACCGGCTCGATCCTGTCCGCCGGCGGATCACCATCATACCAGGACTCGGACGCCACGTCTAACTCCCATCTGATCACGCTCGGCAACGTCGGTGCCGCCGCGACCGTCACGAAGCTCCCGAACATGGCACACGCGCGGGCTTTTGCCAGTGGTGTCATCCTGCCAGACGGCACGGTGCTCGTCACGGGCGGACAGTCGTACGCCGAGCCCTTCACGGACACGACCCCGGCATTCCCGGCGGAGCTGTTCGATCCGAAGACGAAGACATGGCGCACGATGGCTTCGATTGCCGTCCCGCGCACCTACCACAGCATCGCGATACTGCTCCCCGATGCCACTGTGGCCGCAGGCGGTGGGGGGCTTTGTGGCACGGGCTGCGTGCAGAACCACTTCGACATGCAAGTTTTCTCGCCACCGTATTTATTTAATGCCGACGGCACGCGTGCGGCGCGGCCCGTCATCTTGTCCGTGTCATCGACGCAGGTCCGGCCCGGCGCCTCGCTGGCTGTCACGACGGCGCAGAGCGTGACCTCCTTCTCGCTTGTCCGATACGGCTCCGTCACACATACCGTGAACACGGATCAGCGGCGCGTACCGCTTTCAGTTGTGAGTACAGTGGGGCTTGCGTCCAATGTTACTCTTCCGACAGACCCAGGGACCTTGGTGCCGGGCTACTGGATGTTGTTCGCAATCAATTCGGCCGGGGTGCCGAGTGTGGCGACTACGATCAAGATCTTGACATCTTGAATAGCGAGCACGTAGAGATAACTCAATATGGGAGCGTCTATAAGATGGATATTTCATGAATTTTGTTGAATCTCGAGTTTTGATGATATACTAATACTGACAAATGAACCTAATGAGCGGATGTGCTGGTAAACAACATTGAAACGCGCCAGAAAAACCTTTGATCTGTGCATGTGGTGCAGAATTCCGTCTAATGACTTTTCCCGACTCGTCCCCCTAAACCATCCTCGCTGCTTTACAGCTTCATTGCGGGTCAATGAGGGATTCAGCAGACACTGAGTGATTTTCAGGATCGTCCAGTGATTCTTCGACAGGCCAAGACCCAAGCCGTTGCATTACAGTCTTCAGGCATTCCTCCGGGCCATGCGTCGAGTCCACAACAATGAGCACGTTATTGTCGTTCGGACGACGCGGATCCATCCACTTCCTGAACAGCGCAGCGCCATCTTCGACTGTCCCCGTGACATCAGTGTTGGTGGTGGAATCAGGCGGCGGCTCATTTACGCCGATGCGCTGACTTCGCAATGGGATCCGAGCGTGCAACCTGCGATCCAGCAGGTCCGCGTCCTCGATCTTGCACTCGACGTACCAGTATGTATAGCCATACCTCTCCGCCAGTGCCGTCCCCCGCGTCAGAACTTCTTCATAGTTGCACACGCTGTCGACGACGACGCTGCGCCCTTGCTGAATCATGTCCTCGGCGAGCGCCCAGTCCAGTCGATACGTGAGTCTGGCCGAATCCAGGAACGAGAAGCTGGAGTCGAGAAAAAAGTCCTTGATGAGGTCGTGATTGATCACCACCCCGTCAATAGAGCGCGCGAGAAGTCTTGCCAGCGTGCTCTTCCCCGACCCTGGCGGTCCCGACATCTGGATGATGAGCTTGCGGGCCGGATCCATGGCGCATTAACGAACGTGAGGGGCGAGATTGACCGCCTTGTCGCGTGTAGAAGCAGTACGATATTATCCTGCTCGCTTTAAATAGGCTTGCAGTTTGATCGGACGAGTTCTTATCTTCGTCTCCCTCTCACTGTCAATCATGCTACAAAACCACGTGATGCGTTTTTGTCGCCGTCCCAATATTCTTTCGGATCACGCCGTTGTGGCGTGGATGCGAATACGTGCGAAGACGAGACGCCTAACGCAAGCAGGTGTCACACACCAAGATGTCCAACCTGTACTGTGTAGATAGATGATACCCCTCTTCTTCGTCGGACCTGCAGCAGCTCGTCATTGTTAACAGTCCCCTACACTCGGGATGCAGGACTTACTTGGACAGGAAGGAAAATCTCTCTTTGCAGTCACAAGCATTCGGTCATTCTCTTTCCCGTGGTGGGCAGTGCGAGATGCTCTCAATTCATACACATTTCTCTCTCGTGCGAGTTCATGGCTGCAACGTTTGATCCAGTCGTGGATGGTGGTATACGTCGCCTATATATCGGCCTTTGATGTGACGTGTCACTTTTCTACACTCGCCGTGCACGGAGATCCATGCCAAGACCTGACAAAATAAATCGACAAAATATCAAAAGAGGGATCATGTAGTGTGCATATGTTTTTAAATACCATCCTATTGAGGCGTTTCCCTGCATCTTGATGTACCACTTCCGGCTGCTGGCAGGGACGCCAATCGGTTCTCATGCGACGTAGTAGGCAGCAAACCGGCTGAAAGTGCAGCGCCCGAGCTTTTACTGCGGGCATGCAATCCGATCTGACACGATAAGAGCGAACATCGCCGACCAGTAGCAAGTATGAGGTGCGATGCTGCCTCGCATCCGGTGAGTGCGTCTATGCGTGAGACAACAAGTCATACGCTGTCGTGCCCTGATACCAGTGTAGCATCTTCGGGTTTTCCGTAGCACGTACTGAGACATGTGTGGGTGCGCATGTGTATGTTTAAGTCAACCGGATACGCACCGGGCTCCCGGAGATTGCATCCTTTGATGCTGCCCGCGAGAGAGATTCGACGGTACCTCTACGCCACCGTATAGCTCCAACTCTGTTTTGAGTTTTTTAAGGGGAGAGACAAAGGTGGTGAGACCGCAGTGCAGAATGACCTGGGTCTTACTCGGCGAATGGTACGCTTAAGATAGAGAATGTACACAAAGAGGCAGCCATGTCGTGGGGGAGGCTTATCATACATCGCTTCGCTAAGTTGCTGTTACATGTCAGATTGACTGGTTATTTATAATCACAATCAGAAACTGCTGTGCATCATGAATGCATCAGCTATATCCATTCAGACCTGACATATGGCTCCTATGCCTTGCAGCTGTGCCTGAATGAACATCGCATCGCTCTGCGAGTAGTTTTCTTAGCCGAAATGATCCTATCGTCCCATTGTTGCCTGCCCCTTTTCGCTTGTAGATGGGGATGCAATGTAAAAGTGTGGAGTTTTTGAGAGCCAAGTCGCGAGAGGAGGTCAATGTTTCCTCGTGTGCTCAGCCATGATGGAAGTCATCACGCCACGGCCATTGCTGTAACATACTGAAACCCACTATTATACGTCGAAGTCTTCTGATCAAGAAGCAACATGCAGCACCTATCTCGAGTATTATTAATAGTATGTGTTGAGTTGCATTGGATGGATAGCTTCAGCTGCTCATCAGTGGTCAGGGATCCCTTGTTGAAGCAGACTGGGGGATTCGCACAGGGACGGGGTTTCATTCCGCTGCGTCCGAACTTGCGAGTCTGTCGGTTCATCGATAATGCGCTCCACCTCTCGAGATGGCGAGTGAATGCTTCGAAGCAAACTGGACAGAGAAGGCAACCTCGCTCAGAGATGGAGTCATGCTGTATAACATTGTACTCGCCAGCGTGACACATATCGCAAAATATCGCAAGCAATGATAGTAGGTACAGCAACTTGTTAGTTTTGTTTCCGGAACAGCTACGGCATCAAGGCTTACAGAGCATAGCTCTCAACTAGAATCAATTGAGCAAAGGCCATGGACCGTGAACTGCCGCTCTGGTGTTTGCGTACAAGTGCTCAGTTACGGCACTGGCAAAATATACTTCAAATTTCGGGGTCTGGATTCATTGCTCTGTTCTGGGTATAGAACTCGTTCAAATTCTCAGGGTCGCTCATTGATTCATGTAATCCGGGGTCAGCCCCGGGGAGAATCGTGCGAGCTAACTGGTCAGCTCTTTGATTTGCCTCCCAGCGTACAAATTACATGCGTACCTTCGACTTGGCGGAATCCAGAACCGGTAGTAATGCTTCACTTGTGGCGTCTGGCTTTCAATACACTAAGCATCACCGGCTGGCTATAGACCCTTCCCATATTGCTTATCTATACTCAAAGTGTGAGAGAATCTAGGAGAGTCCACGACCTTTCCCTAAACAATACCAGAGAGGAACCACTTAGTCTTTTTAACTTACTATCTTCATTTCTTCAGGCGGGCCGTGTGTATATAAAGGTCCGTCCCTTTTTGTCTTCGAGGGAAAAACTATCAACTTGCCAAGATCGTACTAATATTCCGCTAAAAGTACGATTTTGATAAGTGCCTCGATTTTTTCCTAGCCGAGTATTGGTCGTTTCTGACAGCGGCGGCCGAACGAACGCACTCGGCACTATCCGGGCCAGACCAATCTAAGGTCGAGCCAGTAAGTTAGGTAATGTATATACTCGCCTCTGAGATGTATAGGCATATCATGTGAGCTATACTGGCAACCACGAAGCGCCCAGTTCATCAGCTTGCCGTTCGTGGGCTTTTAGGTTCGGCGCCAAAGACGGGGAAACATGAACCACGTGTACAGGAGGACCCCTTTTATTGCTTTGCCTGAAGTGTACTGTAGCCAAGGCTCTTTTTGGCAACTCGACTAGAGAGGCTTTGGTTAGCGCAGCCAAATCTATGATCTAGAACAAGGATTCTCATCCCAAATTAGCTAGTCTCCGTTAATGCATCGCCTGGATTCGGATCTGAATCCCCAGCGTAAGTAGTGCTATCGGTTTGGCTCAGTATTGGCGCTAAAGAACAGTTCTCTTAACAGTTTCCACGACTAGTATAGTCAAGCTATACTCTTGCTTAACTATACTCTCGGCTATATCCGTAAGTACCGTTCGATACGCGTCACCACTTCTCACATACATGAGTTCAGAATCAGCGAGGGACAGCTCTGCGTGGTACCTGCGGCTTTTCGTTGTAGCTGCAAACTCAGTGTATCCGGATTATTTACTTCCCATCAGAGATGTATTTGATTCTTTCCTTTAATAATTCGTCGTTATGTTCAATGATATGGGTTTATACAAAAGCCCCCATCAATAAAAAAGCAAACTGTTTGGTCCAACTCATTACTATCATTCTCGTGTCATCATCAATAGGGTGCGGCCAAGGTATCTCCAAAAGACACCTGCTTACTCAGCGGTGTAGCAGCATCATGGTACCGCCATGTTGGAATCATATAGTGTGATCCAAAGTGCGTAGTTACACTATATTAGTCCAGGTTTGAGGCATATCTCTCATGGAGCAAAACGTATGTTGAAAATAAAGGGTAGCCACGCATGTGGAAAGCCCTGGTCGGTTTTAAACACCCGTAACAGAATTCCGGCGGCCGAAGAAAGACCAGCGACGCTTGGTACTGGATTCCCTGCTTTGTGTGTGATCTTTACTCGAAGGCTGGTCCTTGCTTAATCGTCTCCCTCTGGTTTGTGTCGGCTTAGTTGGAGGATGAGAGTCATAAAGACTATAGGGTGTTTTGGGCTCAAGTTGGTTGAGCTGGTAAATCATACTTTCGGTCTGTGTCCGAGTTGGCTTCGTCAATGGCACTGTCCCGACAGGAGTCCTGGTGACACTTTCGGGCCGCTCGCTTTCGCCGGTCTGGAGAGGTCTCGATTTAGAAAGTCGTCTACCCCTAGTCGAGGGAGCTTGTGATGGGGATCGCTCGCCAGCCTCTTTGGGTGGTAGCCGAATCGTGTCACTGGACGTCCTTCGATATCCACCAAATAGAGCCTTTCTTGGATGCGTTACAGGAGGGGCTGGGTCAGCTGCTGGAAGTTGAAAACGGTGTGCCTCTGTAGCAACAGAATCGCCGACGGTCGAGGGCGGTGGGGTCGAGGTTGCGGATGTGGGAGCAGTTGAAATCGCCATACCAATGGAGGTGACTGATGAGGTTGCGGAAGACGGAGTGTGACCATAGACTTGCCCGGGTAAGAGTGGGCCAGACGACTTGGACGTGTCCAGACTATCGGCACGGCGACCCAGCGGACGAGGAGCTGAAAAGTAGGTGCTCCTAGCGGGTGGCGGATAATGCCTATCAGAGATAGTATGGGCTCGCGATTCTGACACTTTTCGCGCGTGGGCAGGATGGAGACGATGCAGACGTTCACCGGAGGTAGAACTATCGCGCGAAGGCGGAGGTCTCGGTTCTGGATTGTACGGAATGTTCTTGATAGCCTCTTGTCCCATTTCCTTCTCGTCATCAGACCCGCCAGAGCTCTCCACGTTACTGAGAGCTACACCGATACCGCCATTTACAGGAACTGCTGCTGTTCTGCTATTAGCCATCTTAGAGAGGCTCCTAGACGTGAACTAATTACCTCTACTTGACAACGGGCTGGTCCGACCAGAAGACAACACTGGACTCGCCGTACCACCCGTACCAACGACAAACGTGGGCACTCTCTCCTTCCCCTTCCCCTTAAAATCTCTTGAAATGGTAAAATAGTCTACTCCCTCCGAAGCCTCCGGTGTGCTAGCCATCTTGTCACGCCATGAGCTTGGTATACTACTGTAGCTATAGTTCTTAGGAAGAGGGACAACAGGAGTCGCGTAAACGGAAGGATATGAAACATTGGACAGGGAGCTTGCGACCCGCGGCAATCCACTGTGAACCATGCCATTAGCCGCCATAGCACTTCTCCTCCGGTTCTGCTCCCTGATCTTAGATCTATCGTCCTGCTTCCAAGAAGCAGGGGCCGTGGCTATGGCATCGGTTGCCGCATGTGTCGGGACATGTCTGTAAGGAAGCTTGACAGCTTCGTCGTTGTCTTTGCCAGCTTGCTTGGCGCTGTGCTCTTTGGCTTGCGCCCGCCCACGCTTGATTATCGAGAAGACCGACATGGTGTGTGTGATGGTTGTTGATGAGGTACGAAGGGCTTGTAAAAATTGCCGACTTGCCCGTCGTTAACCTCGTGCTGGAGGAAACGACTCGTCTCAGGGCAAAGTTGACAGCTTGCCGGGAGAAAAGCTCTGGAACAAGAGCAAGGAAGCTCTCTGGCTGAGTTCGCGTCTATATTAAGACCCAAGAGAAGTGAAGTTGTTGTAGTATCAGTAGGGGATTGCCGTGAGAGAGCAGTATCGCGGTATTGGAGATTGTCCAGACAGATGAGAGGGGACGGGATTAGCGAAAGAGCTGGAGGCCTTGAAAATGATGGCAGATGACTGAAGATGAAGAGAGAGATGAGACAAGGTTAATATATGCTTAATCTATGCTTAACAGAGAAGTTGCATGAGCTAAGGAGAGAGACTGGGATACGGTGTCGTCAGGGTTGGATCGAGGAACTTTAAGAGAAATGGGTTTCATGTGAACTGCCAGAGCTTACCGTTGTTATATGTGACAGTGACAACGGACAACGGCCAGTTCGTGGAGCCTGGAAAATTGGCCGATAGAGGGCCCTCACTAGTGGCACGCGCTAGTGGCCCGCTCTGATCACCTCTATTGGGATTAATGGGTTCCAAGGTTGGGCCCACGTCTCTATCTCAGGTACGCTACCCACGTACTAGTGTAGCCGTACACGGGCTGATTTATCTTGGTGCAGGTGGCTGGCTTCTGGGCTCCAGGCTACTTGGGCGCTAGTGGTGCAGATGTACCGACGGTATCTACCAGCGTACCTGACGCGTATACTTATATCTAGAGCGCTGTGGGTTTTGCGCGGACAGTGCGGCTGATTTCACTGCCGACCAAGCCGACCGACCTGCCTCATGTATTTGCGCAACCCGCAGCTCGTAGCAGATCAATATCTCCTTTGGCAGCGCTTCTGCCACATTAGTAGGCCATGATTGGGTCGAGCACACGGATAGAGCCACACAATAATAGACAAAAAGAAAGAGTGGTTCAAGAGGAGAAAGCTGTTGTCCCGATCAGGATCCCGATCAGTACGGCCCGATAACACTACTAAGTAACCTTGCCCAGATCAGAACCCAGATGAAGTAAATCTGACGAGCAAGATACGGCACAGTACACCAAACCTCCCCAGTCATTGCAGGCTGGGGGCGGACGATCCTCTGTACAGTTGGGCCCACTCTGCCGAGAGACCGCTGAGAACCAGATAGGTACTTGCTATTACTGTACTGTACATTGCGACTCTAGTGTAAGCATGCATGCCTGGATCTCGTATTTCTCCCCCTTCCTACACTGCTACTTTACCACTGGCCTAGTGGCCGCGAGTAGAGCATGTATAGATTCTCCCGCGCTGCACTGCCGCATGACACGAACTGAGCTGCACGTTACAGCCGGCCTGAGAGTGGTAGGCTGTCCAGCTCTAGGGCTGTTCGACATGTCTGGGACCAGGACCCCTCCTTTCTTCAGGTGGCTTGGTTACCTATCACTTGGTTACCTATCAACGGTTGTCGCATATTGTCTGCAGCTACGGCGTGATCTTCGCCAGGACATGTCCCCTGTTCCTACTTACCTACTTACTTACTTACTTCCTATCCAAGAGGCGAACGCCGTTAGATCAGTGCCAACGTGTTAGCTGCATACACATAAGAGATAGCCTGGGAACTGCCTGGTTACTGCCTGCTCTTCGCTCTTCTACAAGCTCATGACGCAAGATAGACAGGATAATGAGCGAGCTTGCTGGAATACGTTGGCCAGGCCATATCCAATCGTCACCCTTATGGAGACGCTCGCACGCTGTAAGTATATGCTAACTGTTAGTGTGCCGGTAGTGTAGATAGGCTTACACATCAGCTAGCCAAGAGCTGAGCCGCTTAGTATTGCTGCAACTCGAGCAGTATAGGCTATCGCCGTGAAGCGTGGCTCAGATGTCTCAAAGTGATTGGACACATTCCTTGTTTTTTTTTTTTAACTTCAGCGATGAACTAGGGCGTCCCGAGCTCGCGGGTCGACAAGGGATCAGGCGATGTTTAGTCTTCTAGAATACACTAAACTACACTGCATTCCTCTGTCCTGGGTATATCCTGCTTAGAGAAGAGCGATGAAAAACCTGACGTACAATAGTTAATGGTGTAAGTGTTTAGAGACATATATGTTCGAATCCAAGACGGTGCAAATATACGGGCTGCAGTAACATGAGTGTAGTGTAAGCGTCTCTGCCCATTATAACCATCATATTAATAGAATCCCCTATCAGCCCGATCACCCCATCTCACAACTTAGACCGGGTTGGATTCTGCTATCTGCTCTCTGCATGTCAGAATCGCGGTGTACTGAAGTTTGCATAAGTTCACCGATACAAGAGCCCATTGGCCCTAACATCTAGCCTCACGAGCTATAGCATACGCTGATAATCCCGCCGAGACAAGGATGCCGGCTGGTCCAGGGTCAGCACTCGGAGAGATTCATCGGTGTTGGATCCAGATCCACGGGTTCGCTCGTGTAATCGAATCGATCTGACCGGAGGTTAACGCCCTAGTGTAAAGTGGAACTTGAATTTTCTCTTTTTGACTTCGGCTAGGCTTTCGCCGTTGGCAACGGAAGGTAAACTAGCCGAGAGACACTAATTGTCCTAGTTGTCCGCTGATACTAAGTAATGCTAAGTAATGGCAACCTGCCCAGACCAACACACCAACCACGCTATCTATCAAGAAACTTCAGCTCACTCTTTGCCATAGTCTCCACACCTGGCGTCAATATGCCCTACAGTATGCCCACCTATCTACTTAATCTAACCTTAGATATGTTTATTCGTGCAGGATGGTGACACGGTGGTTGCCTTATCGGTCGCTTAATCTTGACTTCGGCCAGTCTGCTATCACCTATCACCCGTGGACCAGCATCTCTACGCAACGTTCACCGATCCTACTTCGGCCACTCCTATCTAGCAAGCGAAAGCCAAGCACAAGCCTATCCATCATCCTTCAGTTGCCACTCATATGCAGTAGCCTTGCATGCAAGTTGGGGGGCCGGTCTATTTCTATATGATATCAGCTTGCGAAGAAGAAGCATGAGGAGCGACCATAGTAGACAACAACTACATAGTACACATGCAGCTGTGGTAACGCAATACCAAGTAAATCCTTTCCATGTGCAACCAGAGAGCTGAGATAAAGACCAATGACTGCAGGTTCAGCAGGTACCAATCTCATTAATCAAATTGAACGATTGGCCTAGATGGCGTGGAGGAGAGCCGCAATATAATCCAACCTATCGTTCTCACTCGCTTTCTTCCGATACAACGCAACCCCCACTAAACCCAGAATTGAGATTCTTTGGATGAGCTAAGCGGTTACCCCGATACAAATACCGATTTCAAGTTGGTTGCATGACAGCGAGCCCGACTACAAGTCACGATATCAGTCTGCCTTAGGCTCATTCCCTTCTTGGAGCGTGTTGTCTGAATGGTCGCCGAGTGGTCATTCGGGATACCTGATATGGCCAACAAAAATAAATATATCGGTAACACTGCAGTCCAGAGATGCATGACGAGACATTGACGAGATATAAGCGACATCAGTCAGTCCTTGTAGGAACGGCATACATAGATTGTCATGCACTACAGGCTGCAGTCCCAGTGCGGTGATGGGAATACGCAACGTTGCTCATGACAACTCACAAGACACCCAACTCGCTATTATCCTCAGGCTCAAACTTATCTATACATTCACCATACGACCCCAAAGAAAAAGCGCGCCCATACACATAAATCCCTTCAAGGCTAACTGATTCAGCTCTTCTTCCACTACACTATAGTTGGGACATGTAATCTTTCACAAGTGATACTTGGAGCATGTCAAAATCCTCGTCTGCCTCCATTTATCTAGAGGTATGTTGAGATAACACTGCTACGGTCACTCAACTTGATGATATTCCAGACGTGTAGAAAGTTCCTTGGCACACCGTGGACATCTCACCCAGGAATTGGCTTATCTACATTTACTTCAAGAGGCTTCAAGATCTCCACATTCTATAAGAGTTATCTTTTGGGGATGTTCGTCATGTATGGTTTGCTTCTCCCGATTCGGATCCCCTGACTGTAACTCCCTGAACACATTTAGGGCCATTCGGGATCTCACAAGATGGCATATCGATGTGCATATTGTTAAGTGTGATCATTAACAATTATCAAGTTTTAACTCTTACATCTTGCAATTTCGTACTAAAGTAACATTATTATACATTTGAAAAGCGAGTCCATGCATGTCAATAGACACAGGGTGGCGATGGCGACATGACAAAGGCTCAGCTATATGTAGCCTCTCTCAATACGCTGGATGGAACTGAAGTTTGAGTTATTTTCATTATAGTGAGCTCGGCAACGAGCGATAGAAGCAATAGGATTGCCCAATATATGTGGGTGCTATTACAAACGTCGAATCTGTAAGAAATGCAGCTGTCAGTCATAATCCGATGAACCAAATCACAAGGGTAGGCTGGTATCAGAAGAGCATCTCTTGAACCTATACCACATATATGCTATCATTATATATACTGCATTTCATCCTATTGCAGTTTTGTAATTCACGATATCGCATGAGCTACAAATTAAATATTCGTAGTGATTCAAGCTCCAGCCGTCCAGGAAATTTCGATCCATTTGCGGCCAATAAAATATACTTTTGATTTGGAAATTGGTTTCATAGTCTTCGCCATCGTGCAAGTTGAGTATCTTGGCTTGTGCTTCGGCCATGCCGACCTTGGGCATTCTAGCTCTACATCTAGACTCATATCTGTCGGGCCCGAAGAAGAATTATATCGGATGTCAACCGGTACTAGTGTAGGTAGTTTCCAGTAATAGTCTGGAACCACGTGCTGTCTAATGACTCGTTCTTGGAAATGCGATACATGACGTATGTTATTTCTAAGAATCCGGTGTCTTAGGTAGTAGTAGATATATAGCTCGAGTAGCCTGACTCATATTAACAATTATCAGATGCCCGGCCTTATGCTACTGGAAATCTTAACCTCACAAACACAGCAGCTTTTTCACGAGTCGTCTTCTCCCTTCATCCCAGAAACCCTTGAACGGAGTTAGGGATGCGGAGAAAAGCCAGGTTCTGGTCTGAAGATAGTTGGGAGCTGATGATCGATAATCTTGTTGCGGGGATCGGCATTCATTTAGGCAGTGTCAAAAGACAAAGGTAAGACTTGGAACAATTAGCATTGTCTCTCCTCATACTCGGCAGCTGCAGGTTTTCCCTTTGTGTCTTAGGACAACTGAGACCTTCGAGCGTTAAAATTAAGTACAGGCTATTTATTCATTGTTCAATTGTTATTTTTAGCGGCTTAGGAGCTGCTCATTCACATACACTAGGCTACGGCTTCGCATATTCATGATAGGTGATAGCTTATATAAACAACAAAGGAGAAAAAGAGCAACATGAAAATCTGGAAAGGCGAGGGAATAAGCTTTGGCTGCATTTTTCAAATCCTGGTCATGCGTTAAGGTTAATATTAATAGAAGCAAATAAGAAGTTCATAGTCTTCCATGCAAAGGTAGGATGTCAGGGAGGTTGTATTGAGTGCGGTCTCATAAACAGGATATATCTATAGTACGCGTGATAATATGATAATATTAATATAATTAAGCTTTCGAAATTTCCAGAGCTACAGTACCTACATATATCAAAAGCTTAAACCCGCGTTCATGGTAGGTTTAATAAGGAAGGGCACGTGCCCTTCTAGGATGATGTGCATTACCGACGCTAAGATCTCCGGGACCAAGCAGCGGCTAGGTGCCTAAGTTAGTGTAATCTTGCGCTAGACAGGATGCCAGCAGCTGCCACTCCAAGAACACATTAAGACGCGGATAACTTGATTGGCAACGTATATGTAGATTTAAAAGTTTCTAGGGACTTGTGATATTGCATGCTTACTTTGTTACTCTACCTAGCAACCTAGTTAGAATCAACTCTCAAGTCAATTCGCCCAGGGCGCTCTATTGGTGTTTGATCATCAAGTATTTACATCATAGGCTACAGTCAATAGTAAATAACAGTACACTACCCAGGCAGTGCCAGGTATCATCAAAAGTGGACATGATGTTGTTTCTGGAAATAATCATCACGCAAGTCTGGGGCTGCATCCCCCCCCAGGTGGTCCGGGCGTCGGTTTTGTTTCATGCAATTCGACTGTTTATGAGGGTCTCATCGGCTGTTCTTCCATCATACGGTGGCACACGTTGCCTGCAATGTGGTCATCAGTTGCCACAACCCCGAGCGCGCTAACCTCCCTGCGTTACTCGAGGCGCATCATCTCTGGAGAGTTTGCCTGTTTCCCCAGATCTGATACGCCCAATTGCAGTGTTTTTGGTCGCATATATAGGTTAGCAAGGGCACACACATTCTACATAGTATATACTATTTGATGTTATCTTGGTGGATGAGGCAGTACTGGACGAGGGATGTGTCTCGAGTAAAGTACGTCACTTTCCCACGAATCGAGCTTCCTCGGTTCCCTCAACCGCCCAAAGGGCAGGTGGAGTTGGTGCGATCTGGACAAACTTAGACCAAACATAGACTAGCGTGGATCTTAGTAGCGCGGTTAGTGGCTTAGCGGGAAGCACAGGGCCTGGCTTTCTGCTGGCTGTCACTGCACGGTCACTGGCAGGCCCGCCACAGCACGGACCTTAGGTGCATGAGAGCGTCTAGCGTGGTGTAGAGCGGGCCTATGCCATCGCAACCTAATTGTCGCTTTTCGCCTTGCTCCCTCTCTCACCTCACCTTCCCCCATCCGCCGCGCCATCAGCCCTCCCGCGAGCCACGAGCCACGAGCCCACATGCCCCGTCTGCTGCCTCCCGTGCCCTGCCGCAACCATCTCGAGCCTCGAATAACTTGCTGAGCCGCCGCTTGGAATTGATAGAGTACCGTGAGATTGCCGGGTGCCGCCGCAACACGACACACGGCGCCCTCGTGCTGTCGTCGCGCACGCCATCCGCCTTCTCCCTCCCTCCCTGTTTCTCCCTCGCGCGGCCCCTCGGCCCCGTCTGGCCGCCATCGTCTGTCGCCATTGGCCGGCCTCTACCCTTCGAGCCCGCCGTCGCCCATCATCGCCTATCATCGCCTATCATCGCCGCCCGCCGCGCCCGTCTTCTCCGCACACCCTCGCTGTCCTGCCTTGTCGCACTGTCCGCCGTCGTGAGTGTGCGCCCGGCCGACCAGCGCGCCGACCCTGAGGAACCGTGGCGGCCCTCACTCTCCTCAGTCACTCCGACACTGAGCTCTCCCTCCAGCAGCACCTTGATCTTGCCCCCGAGCTGCTGCACTACAATCGTCTTGGCGCTGAGGCGGACTCCGACTACCCGTTGACGATGGCGGCACAGCCTGTGCCTCATCCGTCGACGGATCGGAGGCGAGTCAAGGTCTACGAGCTTCGTAATAATGACTGGTTCGATCGCGGCACCGGCTTTTGTACAGCTACTTTCAATTCCGTAAGCCTTTGAGCCCTGGCGCCCGTCGCGTCGCCTTGCCCTCCTCTGCATTCCCTATGTCGCGTTACTAACTAGCTTCCCTGTGCGCGCAGTCTGAGGATGGCCATCAGCGAGATGCACAGGTCACTGTCGAGTCTGAAGACCAGCCCGAACGCACGCTGCTTAAAACTCGGATTTGTAAAGAAGATGGGTTTCACAAACAGCAAGGTTTGCCACCAACTGCACATCTTGTCCCCCCTCAAATGGTGGGCTAATTATGAACTGCTGTAGATACCCTTATAGTTTGGACGGAACCCACTAGCGGCGTCGACATGGCACTCAGCTTCCAGGAGGCTGAAGGTTGTGCCATGATCTGGTGAGTCGTAGCTCTTGATCCCCGCCATTGTGGGATCGCAACAACTAACAAATTACGTAGGAAATTCATAAATAGTATACAACAGCAGTATAATCCTTCAAATAACCAAGGTGAATACTATCGCATACAGGTCTTCCGCTGAACCGAGAGTTAATGGCTTTACAGATGATAGCTTGTCAGACGACCTTACCATGGACATCGCCAACCCGATTAGCCTTCCCGAAGTCTCGATGGCCAACCTCGCCGATATCGAGTCACAGATGCGCATAATGAGTAGTTCGGTTAATGGCCGAGATGCCCTGACCAAATATGTCATCGCGGAGAATTACATCCATAAACTCATACCAATCGTATCTGACGCCGAGGACCTGGAAAGTCTGGCCGATTTGCACCGTCTCTGTAACATCATGAAGATCATCATTCTGCTCAACGATACGGCAATTATAGAACATGCCGTATCCGATGCGTGTGTGATTGGTGTCGTCGGCGCCTTGGAATACGACCCAGACTTTCCAAGCCACAAAGCGAATCACCGCCAATGGTTACAGGGTGAGGGTAGATATCGGGAGGTTGTCCGCATAGAGGATTCTGAGATCCTTAAGAAAATTCATCAGACCTATCGACTGCAGTACCTCAAGGATGTTGTGCTTGCTCGCATCTTGGATGATAACACCTTCTCGGTGCTGAACTCGCTGATTTTCTTCAACCAGGTGGATATAGTAACGCATGTCCAGGCCAACTCACCTTTCCTGGGTGAGCTATTTAATATCTTCAAATCTAACCAAGACCTGAACCGGAAAAAGGAGGCTGTCCTTTTCATTCAACAGTGCTGCGCCATCGCCAAGAATCTCCAACCACCAGCTCGACAGACCCTTTACAACAACTTCATCGCTCATGGCCTTCTTCATGTTATCCATTTCGGCCTCAAGCACAGTGATGTCGCGGTTCGCGTTGGCGGAACGGACATTCTAGTGTCCATGATTGACCACGATCCGCACATGATTCGCCAGACAATATATCGTCAAATTCACGAAAAACAACCTCCATTAACTGACACACTCATCGACCTGCTACTTGTCGAGACCGATTTAGGGGTCAAATCGCAGATCTCGGATACTCTGAAGATACTACTCGATCAAGGTCCCCCAATACAGGCCGAGGCTTTTGCGAAGGCTAACGGGGAGTATGCGGCCAGAGCTAGATTACCTCAAGGCCCTGATCCCCAACAAGATCAATTCTTGACCCTTTTCTATGAGAAATCAGCTCTCAAGCTTTTCCAGCCTCTCGTTGCATTGCAAGACCGGACCACTATGGAATTCACTATTGTTGAAGCATCCGCATTCACCTACCTAGTTGAAATCCTATGTTTCTTCATCCGACAGCATCAGCATCGCAGCAAGTTTTTTGTGTTGACCAATAATATTGTCCCACGCATCACTCAGTTACTACAATCGCCGGAGAAGTTTTTGAAACTAGGTTGGTCTGTTTGTCTCAAATCTTTTGTGCTGATTTACTAAATGCGTATAGTTGCCGTCCGTTTTCTCCGCCAACTAGTTGGCTCACAGGATGAATTTTATATCAAGCATTTAGCAGAGAAAGGAGTCCTTGGACCGGTACTCGACCTACTCATCAAAACCATGCCACGCGATAATCTGATAAGTTCTGCTTGTCTGGAACTCTTCGAGCATATTAAAAAAGAAACCATCAAGGAACTCATAAAGCACATGGTGGAGAATTATCGAGAAAAACTGCAAAGTCTTTCATATATGGAGATGTTCAGGACAATGATCGTTAGGTATGATCAAACTTCTGGATTTACAGCCGAGCTGGATTACTTTATAGAGCGCGAAGATGAGACTTCTCGGGATCCTAGGCGTAACCGCCCGCCTCCGCATAGAAACCACATGGAGCATTTGACGATGGACGAAGCCCAGGAGGAATACTGGAACACATCAGATGATGAAGAGGACCTGCAAATGAAACCTGGCGTCCGTGGTTTGTCTACAAATGGCGAGTCGCCAGGTGCCAAACTCTTAGTTGACTATGCCTCGGATGAAGAGCTGGACGAGAATATTGAGGCGGGAGCAATTTCGGGTGACGAGGACAATGCAGAAGAGAGGACCAAGAAAACAGATGAAAACTCGATGACGTCTGTGCCTCCACCGGAACGAGTATCCGAGAAACGTCGCCGGGAGGAAGACGAGGAAGACGATCTCAGTAAAATGGTGCACCATAAGCGTCGAAACAGTACATCAGCGGGGTCCAACGCGTCTGCCAGTACTCCCAACTCGTTGCGAAAGAGAAGAGTGCCACCCGGCGTCCGAGACTTAGGAGGAGGGCCCAAGAAGATTGCCATTAGTCTTTCTAATACAACAAAAGCTGGCGACCTGGGAGGTGATGACTGAATATCCAGACCATCCTCTTCAAGTACCTTTGCATGCATGTCATAACGATTCAGGTTCGACAACAACCATATAATGACGGGACACGAGAACGGCGTTCGGGCGAGGCAGGAACCATTGCAATGGTCTTTGTGAGGGATAGAACCTGGGTTCGCTGAGAAGCAAGGCAATAGGGCTGTGATGGAAAATGAGACAGCTAGCGAAGCTCCTAGCAGGCTTCCCGATGTCTGGGACTCCATCTGGAGCACAGCAAATCGCCTTAGTTGCAGAGATTGAATTAGGCAATGATGTCACCTGTACTATAGAACAACATCGACACTCAAGTCTGCCGGCCTCGGGAAAGCCCGCCAGCATGACAGCCAAGACAGCTGGTCCGTCCGCTTACACAATGAACTTGTGAAAATGAATTCTTCTATACTTCGTGATCGTAGACATTCGATGGCGAATCTCTTATTACTGCCTTGTAAGGTTGACCTGCTGTCTCTCCTGGCCTCTTCATTACGTATGGAAGTCGACATACTCAAGAATAGATGGGATACTCTATAATTGAATTTCGGGTCACGGCGTCCAGGGCAGATTCCATCGCCGGGAAGCCGAGGTTTAATTCGGTATTTTTTGTGGGGGGGCTGACACAAGAGGCAGTCGAGGGGTGAAAGACAGGTGCAAGACGCGGGGAACCAGAATTACTAAGTCGCCCAACATATAAACATTTGTACAACTCTACGAGCTCTTGTAGTATTGTTGTCGGCAGCATTACTCATTGTCTCTCATATTACTCACCCACTAGAATTGAAGAACCCTTTTCTGTAATCTTAACACGTGCCGAACTGAGTCTACAAGTAAATTGACTTATCAATATGTCTCGGTCTCTGACACTCAAGAAAATCGACGGCAAGCCGGGCGAAGTATACTACCCGTATGTAATTTTAGCCTCTTACACTTCAATGTTGCGTTTCCCTTTCTGATATCTGAGCCATTGGATTTCATAAATTCTCACGGAGAAGCGGTGGGGGGTTATTGAAGATGATTAAATCGGAGATACGTATATATACTCACTATCATCCAGCATACAACTCAACCACAACCCTAAACCCGTTGCAGGCCCCGGCGAACTGCTCATCCGCCTCCATGCCGCGGCGCTCAACCACAGGGACCACTTCCAGCGGCAACACCTATATCCCGGCATCTCCTTCGAGCACCCGCTGCTAGCCGATGGGTGCGGCGTCGTCGAGGCCGCGGGTCCCGGCACTAAAGCTTCTTCTCTCATCGGCAAGCGCGTGATCCTGACCCCGTCGCGCGGCTGGGACTCGGACCCCGTCGGACCCGAGCGCACATTCTTCACGACGGGCGCTCACGTCGGCACGAACTGCGGCGCGGCGCAGGACTACGTCGTGGTGCCTGAGTCCGAGGTCGAGATCGCTCCCGACCACCTGTCGACCGCCGAGGCCGCGGCGATACCCATCGTGGGCCTGACGGCGTGGCGAGCCCTCATAACGAAAAGCGGAAATGCGCTTCCGGGTCGCAACATCCTCGTTACGGGAATCGGGGGCGGCGTCGCGCTTACGACGCTGCAGTTCGCTGTAGCACTGGGGTGTAATGTGTACGTGACATCGGGGTCAGCGGCAAAGCTCGAGCGCGCGAAGGGGTTAGGTGCTAAGGGCGGTGTATCATACCGCGAGGCGGACTGGCACAAGAAGTTGGCGGAACTACTCCCAAAGGACAGGCCATTCCTAGACGCCGTAGTAGACGGTGCCGGCGGGGACGTCATAGCGCGCGTCGTGCGTCTGCTGAAGTTCGGAGGTATCATATCTAGCTACGGCATGACGCTGTCGCCCAAGATGGACTGGCTCATGCCGGCCGTCATGAAGAACATCGAGCTGCGCGGCTCGACGATGGGGTCGCGCGTGGAGTTCGCGGACATGATTGCTTTTTTGCGCGAGCATGCTATTCATCCTGTTGTTAGTCGTGTTGTGAAGGGTCTTGATAATTTGAAGGAGATCGAGGAGTTGTATGCTGAGATTCGCGAGGGGAGACAGTTTGGCAAGCTGATTATTGAGATTGCGGCTGATGAGAAGGAGAGCGCGAAGTTGTAGGCTGTAAGGACTTATAAAGGGGTTAGGGATAGTTGTGGTACGGACAGTAGATTTCTTTTCAGTGGTTCTGTGATACATGGCACTGCTAGAAATGGGTTTATTTAAGCTTGCGATATTTTGAGAAGAATTGGTTTTATTAGATCTTCGCGAAATGATAGACCATTGTCCTATACGATTGCATGCGATTTGCTTCTCAACCGTCACAGGTAGATAAATATAAGTGGCCAAACAAGGTTCATGATATCTGTTTTGCGGATTAAAGCTGTCACTACAGCTCCCTATTATCGACAGATATAATAGAAAGGAAACCGGCGACTGAGAAGAGCCGAATACAGTCGGATGCAAGAGTTCCTAACTTGAGCAAAAACCATCTAATTCACACGTGAACGCACAAACGTTGAGATGGGTAGTCATGGTGTACCTGGCGTATCTTAGTTTTTCTGTTTCTCTCATTCTTATTATGTCTCTTTGAAAGAGCGTAGACAGACTATTAGTAGCATGACATTTATACGTGTATGTCGTAGAAAAGTATATCCTAGTGTCCGATGTTGATGATACCTGCTAGCTTTTGCTTTATTTCATTACGATATTTTTACTATATTAGATTATTTTGAGTTGTTCACTCATTGTAGCTAGATAAGAGAGATGTTCTGATAGCACGCAAGAATATTACCCGAAGCATACTACAGCCTCGAACGTACAAAATTACTTGATTTTTAAAAGCTGATGTAAAGAGGCTGTTAAATGGCGTTGCCGTGGGGTGTGCTCACTTACTAAGCTTTACTTACTTACAAACGGGGTCTTCCTAGCAAAAACGAAAGAATAGAAAAGAAATATGCAAGCAAGCATTCTTGTAAACATTTGATGATTGCCGATTAAAAATTGGATTGATGAAAAAAAGGAAAAAGTATGCGACATGTGCAGGATTTGAACCTACGCGACCGAAGTCATGAGATGGCTTAACTCAGATTGAATTCAAGTCTCACCCATTAACCACTCTGGCAACATGCCCGACCGAATACGGAAATTTGTTCCGTTTGCTAGTATAAGACCTAGCCGTTCAAGCTGGCCCCACGCCGGAAAGGTCTTCCAGGATTTTTAACTTTGCACTTGATATTTCGACACTTTCGTAGTAATTGCACCTCACCTTGCTAATAACACCTTGTCTTTTTAGTCTATCTGTTTTGCTCAGTATCTCGCAATATGCAGTCTACGAATACCTGAGCACCCCAATCGGCAAATTCCACCCAACCTGTCCTGACAAAAAAAAAAAAATTTCTCGTGATCTTATTTGTAGGCACCGCGGAATGTCTGCCGTGTGCATGAAGCAAACAAACATAACAAATCCCAGTTCTGCCTAACAAACATCGCCGACCACAGGAACCTGGCATATATGACGGCGTTTCAGAAGCGTCTGACATCGAAGCCGGCAAGATTAAACGAGAGATCCAACGTAAAGACAAGGTTAAATCCACGCTACAAGGAAGCGTGCAAATGACCGTACATGGTTTACTGCATGGTAAAGCGGGAATTCCATGAGGCTTGTGCGGCTGCCGATCCAATAATGCAGGTGGATAGGTTAGGCATTGTGGGAGATCGCCGAAGCGCCCCGCTGCCCCGGGCTTATAAGTACGTGTGGAGGAACCCATGGTCGCCGTCCTTCAAGGTTTCTTGGTGGTGCTTTGCCGCGTGGGATCTCGGCGAGCAAAAATCTACATGCAAAAAAAAATGATGACGATGAAAATAGAAGTTTATGCATGATGCATCTGGATAAGGATCCCGATTATTCAGAGGGCTCCATTTTTAGGGATATCCCCCTTCCTTTTTCTTTTTATGCATGACTTCCCGGGGAACCAATCCTCGTGAAATAGAGGTATGTAGTATGCACTCTGCTACACTTATCTCGATGCAAGGAGATCATACTACCGAACGTTTGGGCAGAACCAAGAACTGTAAACCCCACCGTCTTTGTGTGTGAGTGCCAATATTAATTACCATCACGCAAGCCTACTCCGCACAGGACGCCGTTGGCTTGGGGCGTCATCACGGAATACGGATAACCGGCGATAGGGCAACGCCCCGATTTTGAGAGATATCTGGTTCAATCTCCAAAGATGAAGATGGAATTATTCTGGAAGCTTTTTCTTTAACAAAGACAAGCCAATCGAACTACAATACACCTTTTCTAGAATATTGTACAGTCTTGGCGGGCCGGGCCACAAGTAGTTGAAGCAACTGAAGCCGGATATCACAACGACTGGGGGCATCCAAGGCAATACTGATAAACTGACTAGAAGATATATACCGTATATTCAGCTTATACTATTATCCTCATCCTTTTATTAAGGACTCAGTGATGTTACAGATATATTAGTTGGGCAGTACGGCTGAGAACAACGGCAATTATAGGATTGCCCCGTGCAACATGTCAAGGTAGACTTACTTGGCTTCACGTTCTTGCATGCACATTCGTACAGTAAGTAGACAAGCAGCGTCTTCCCCGAAGCTGAAGCAAGTCGTGTCGAGATTGCAAAGGGAGAGCGCTCGGGGGTCCCGGGGGAAACTAGGATTGAAGTCGGCGACCCTCCTTACTTTAGCACGCACACTAGCCAGCATCCCAGCCAAGAAGCCGGCAAATACAGACAACGCTTATTACCAGTCCATACTCAAGTATTAATTAGCCTTGGCCCTAAACTTCTCTCTCTATCTCTTTCTATCATGCTATAGTCCTTCAACTATTAATTAGTCTCGATTCCGCAAGACGAAGGAGCACGCTTGACCCGAAGGATCCTAAACTACTCTGTAATCGCCCTATTCGCAATGTGGATCCCGCCATGAGGAATAAGACGATTTGCATCCGTCCGTCTTGACCGATGCCCTTGATAATACCGTATTGGTGACGCCGCTCCGGACCTAATTATCGCGCGGTGACCCTGTCAGGCTTATTCGTTATCCACTCATCAACGACGGGGTGTTTTAGTCCCCGAGGCCTACGTGCTAAAGGAGACCTTTACCGATTGAGGATATAATAAGTCAAAAGAGCGGACGGATGAAGTGGGAAAACACTATCATAACTACGAGGAACAACAAAGTGATTATTACTATCCTTCTCCCAAGGTTAGACAACGGGACATCGAAGCGAACAAACGAATCGAAAAGACGGGAAATTTATAGGGAAACAACCTCGATGTCTGACACCTTGCTCTCAGGGGCAGCTTTTGGCGCTGCGCTGGCCGTTACTGGCATGTACGAGCCGGCCGTGATCCTCTCGCAGATGAAGCTTGAAAACTGGCACAGTAAGTGTTTTTTTATATTTACGTCGTTCGATATCATGGCGGGTTTCCAGGCTCGGAAGTGTGTCTTGTTTTCAAAATTCCCATAAACCAACACCCCAGAACTACGACAACTAACTCGCGGCGTTGTAGTGGTACAGACATTCCTGACAGCATCTGCGGCAAGCACGTAAGTAAGGTGATTTTCATCCAACAGGACATAACATTTTGTTCATCATCGAGTTGCATGTTCCCATTGTCTCAGCCCAATATTTTTCGTTTCCCGTATCTTTGAAGGAGACCACAGCCACTCTATTAACAACTCGATGAACAAACCAGGCTCGTCGTCACTCTATGCCAAAAGCTAGGCTACATCCACGTCAGCCCCCGTAGTTACTCATCCCTCGGCCTCTTCGGCCCTCTTGACGGCAACATCATCGGAGGGTATGTGCTCGGCATCGGCATGACCCTTTCTGGCTCTTGCCCAGGGACCGTGTTTGCACAGGTTGGAGCAGGCGTACGCTCCGGTCTCTATACGCTCGGTGGCTCCGTGCTGGGTGGGATTATCTACTCCGGCTACCTTCGATCCGCTCTCGCATCGCTGAAACGGAAAAACTACGAGACGCCCCCGAAACCCGAGAACCTGACCGTCCAAGGTGCCCTCGGTGTGAGCCAGGCCCTAGCCTTCGTAGGCGTTGAGGCCATATTTGCCGGAGTCGTGGCTGCGATATCTGCTCTGGGACTCGTGAAGACGCGGGGTCTCGTTGGACCTATTATCGGCGGCTTCGCAATAGCCGGTGCCCAGCTTTTTTCTGCTCTCACGCGCGGGATGCTACTAGGAACGTCCGCGTCGTTTGAGGAATTTGGAGATTACGTTTCGTGGCTACTAAGGGGCGGTGGTGATGGTAAGCCCAAGTCTTACAACTCTATGGCCTTTGTCACGGGCATGATGATCGGGTCTCTGGCACTGTCCCTGACGAGTTCACTTACCCTGATGCCAGAGGCTGATATTGGCACCGTGAGACTCGTTATTGGAGGTATCTTGATGGCGATTGGCTCAAGGATTGGCGGGGGTTGCACGTCAGGTCACGGCATCACCGGCATCTCGCTGCTATCTGTCTCAAGCTTTGTATCTGTTGCTGCCATGTTTGCCGGCGCATTTAGCACGGCTGCATTGATATAGCGAGAATAACAAATGATTAAGAAAAAAGTTAAACCAGTACGCTATACTACAAAATTTACAGATGTCATTGTACATATTAGGGATTTTGAATGCAAACTCGCTATTTACCTAAAGAGTATTCTAGTTTAGTTCTTTGCAAATTACTATAATACCCAACAAGATCATGAGACGATTCAGCCATGCCTACCACAACCTGCATACGTACCCTACGATTCGGGACCGAGATGGCAATTCGGACAGCCGGGGTTTAGTAAAAATAAAGAAAGCTGGCCGCCAGATGAGAGAAAATAGGTTCAAACTCGGCGACCAGAGGAGAGAAAAAACACACTAAACAAGGCGCCGGTCCTGATCAACCTGTCTAAAAAAGACGGGACTCGGGTCTCGGGCTCCACTATTCCAGGAGAACATCGGCGCTGGAAAAGGCCGGATCCGACGGAGGAAATGGTGCCGTATGCACATGCAATGTAGACCATAAGCCAGATGCCTGTCTGCCTGCCTAGCCGAGTTTCCGAAGCGGATTATCTCGCGGTTTCTATAGGGCAGTTCGAAGGTTAGCTTCTTGATTTACGTTGGCCTGCCTCTCTTTGGTTTACGGGGTAGGTGGTATTTCTGGTGGCGGTGAGGGACGTATGTAAGAGATATATGTGATGTAGGTCATCGTCGTATGCACGACACGACAAGGACAAGGTGGTATGGCGGGCATACTCAAGGTTTTAAAATAAACGCATCTACACTAGTCGCCGACGCCGAGATCTACTACGTATGCCTATCCATCAATGATACCATCAATAAATGCGCACGGTCACCGAGAGGGAGGAGGAAAAGGGGCGGAGGATGGTTTTGTTGGGACGAACGATATGTCGGGAAAAACTGCAATATTACGCCATGCAATGCAATGCCAATAAGTAAGTTAGTGTCAAAGCTGCATCAATGCCACGCACCACGCAACATTGGCTCCGTCCCCTCACCCCGCCCCTCACAAGCGTCTCAAGCGTCCTCCTTCCTCCTCCTAGCCGAGCCCCTGACAGCAGTGACCTCGATCTCGATCTTCATCTCTTCCTTCATAAGCCCCGCGGAAATCATAGTAGCCGCCGGACGAGCGTGTCCAAACCACTTCCTGAGCACTGGCCAGACGCTCGGAAACGCTTCGCGGTCTGGCACCGTGTACGTGACGCGGACAACGTCCTCGATAGAGGCGTTCGCCTCGGCGAGTGCTGCTGCTACGTTTCGCAGGGATTGCTCTGCCTGCTCGACGATGTCGGGAGACAGGGCGCCCGTTTTATAGTCGTAACTGACGCAAGCGAATCAGTGAGACTATCTTAGCTTAGGTAGGTATGCAGTGTTGGGAATTGGGGAATAAATAGGAACTGTAATAGGAGAATAACATGAAGGCATCCCTTGAATTGAAAGTCTGAATTATTGGGACTGTCTAGAAAGACAGATGAGTAACAAACCACCCCCGTGTCTCTTTGCTCTGACCAAGTATCTACTCACCCCGTACATCCTGCCACAAACACAAAATCACCCGTGACGACCGCGCGAGAATATCCAATCTCCTCTTCAAACGGGGAGCCAGAGCTGATAAGTGTACGCGGTGTGGTAGTAGTGGTGGGGGTGATAGTATTGTCGGCGCTGGATGACTGTGCAAAAGAGGTCGAAGACATTTTCATTGATTACGCATCTCAACAAAAATTAGACCTGGTACTGGTGGCTCCATCATGGAAACCAAGGTTGGCGATAACGAAGATTAAATAGATGTGTCTCCGTGATTCGGACTTTCACCAGTCAGTTGAGAGTGAGTCAGAGGTATATGACAGTATTTTAGTGCTTGGCAATTTTGACTGAGATACGGAACAGACACGGAGTATTGCAAATTGACGTTATAATTTGCCATGAGGATTATTTCTCAGCAAGAAAAGATAGAAAGATAATATCGCAATTCGGCTATATACTTGTCCTATTAACTTGCGCACCAAATTGAAATCTGAAGCTAATTTGTACAATAGAGAGACAGTAGATCGACAACCGAGGGCCGTCTCTTGTTCTACAGACACAAGCCTCCCGGTGAAGGTCTAGTGACTTTGGTAGATCGTCCATCCCAGCCAGTGCTGGTTTTAACCTTTCCTCCCTCATTTCCCGGAGAGCGCATCGAGAATCTAGCTAAAATGGAAACGGAAAGCAAATGACTAATATGACCGCTAGTAATTCAGCTCGCCTCCACCTCCTCCAGGAGAGTGGTCTAAATCCTCATAGCTCTTTAAGCTACGACCCTGGACAGCTTCACGGGGTCCAACTGCAGCGCCGCCAGAAGCGCCATCGCCCCATCGACCAGGGCCGCCTCTACCACGACCAGCACCTGGACCGTCTGCGTTCCAACGTCCTTGCTGTTGACGTCTGTCATATGGTCCAGCCCGATGATTAAATCGCGGCGCGCCACCGGGACCGTTGCGACGAATAGGCCCGCCGCCACGGTCGTCGCCGCCGGCGCTCCATCCTGCGGCCTGCATAGTGTTGCCAGCAAAAAGGGGCATCCCTGGAATGTTGGGAAAGCCGGGAAATGGCGCCATCATATTATTCATTGTAAAGTTTTGCAAGTTGAAACCTCGGGGAGTGCCCTGCTGTGTCTGCCCGCCGGCTGGGGGGAAATGGCCGTTGCTGTTTGCATCTGTCTTTGAGGGTGCAATGTGCGCAGGATCCAGAACATATGCATTGATGAGATCAAACTATAACTCATGTTAGCTCAGGTTGGTAAAAGCACCGGCGAGTCGGTCTTACTTCTTGTTGCATAGTCTCAAGCCATTCTGCGTGGCGCTTCTCTACGTGCTTCTTCCAGAAATGTTCCTCCTTGAAGAGTTTGGTGCACTCAGGAACCTTGCACCGAAACTTGTGATCATCTTCTTGCTTGACGAACTTGGAGAGCTCGTCATTCAAGGCATCTTCCATCGCTTTGCCTCCAAGCTTTCGGACGTCAACCGACTCAGGCTCGAGGATCTGCAAAATCTTGTCCTCAAAAGTCTTCACCCATTTGTATGCCCGTTCCAGCTGCTGTTCTGTTTTCGAAGAGGCACTGCGAAACTTGCGTTCAGGCTCAGGTGCTTCACCCTCCTCTTCGTCTTTAACTTCGTTTCGCTTCTTCGATGGGAAAGGGTCCCCACTTGCACTCGCACGAGCCACATTCTTCGCAGATGACGAAAGCGTGCTCCGTGGGCGACGAAGATGGCCGCCCGGACATTTTCTGGTCAGCTCATGGATGGAATCGCTTTCGAAAACGCAGAAGAAGCAGAAGTTGAAAACACGGCGCATGTACTCGATTGTCAGATCAAGTTGCTTCTTCTTGACGAGTAGGTCCTCATCATCAACTTCATCGTCAACAATGCCTTCCTCATCCGACTCACCCATCTCACCTTCCTCTCCGTCATCCATCTCGGCATCAAAATCTAGATTACGGTCCTTCTTTACTTTCTTTGCCGGGGCGGTAGGACCAACAACCTCAAGGCGGCCAGCATTTTTTAGGGATTCTACCCGTTCCTCAATTCGGAGAGTAGCGTTAAAATCAGAACCAAAGTCTTCTTCGAACTTGTTGACGAGTTTTTGGGCAAGATCAAGGTCTTTTTCAATTCGCTCAGGGGCTGAGAAGAGATCCCATAAAGCCTTCTTACGCGGATTGCTAGGGGGATTGTGGACACCCACATGGCAAACGAAGTCTCCTCGAACCTCGTCTTTGACGGTTTTGCCATTCACTGCCTCTAGAGCCTTTTCGGCGGTGGAGATAGGCGCAGGCGACTTCGTATCTACGTCTCCTTCCTCGTCTTTGGGATCAGGACGGTCAATAGGGGCAACCGTGTCGGGTGCAGGATGTAGCATAACCCAGCCCATGCGATGATATCTTTTGCTGGGGTTAGGATCGCTTAGCGACAGCCATTTGTAACCACCTTCACCCTCACCGAGATGCTCCTTGCAAAAAGCCTCTAGATTCTGGCGACTAACATGAGGTGCTATCGTCTTAATCAGGAGGGTTGGCTGATACAGACTCTCATCGCGTCGATCATTTCCCGATACAGGAACTAAGTCACCAACCCCGAGCACTTCATTCGCTGCGGTCGCTTCGCCTTCCTCTTTCTCAATCACACCACCAACGCCGTTACTTTCGCTTTTCGGAAGGCCTTCGAGCGAGAACTCATCAAACATACCCGACTCCAAATCCTGCTCCCACTGATTGTATGCGCCGCGGCGAACATCGTTGATTTGCGAGCGTAAAGGATCGCGAGCTTCGGGTACGTATTTCTCTCGAAACCATTGTTCTTTCTTGTGTTCAGATACGAAGCTGCGAGCCATTTTTGCTTGAAGATCTTCCCTATACACGTCGTATGCGGCCTGAATCTTAGCCTTTTCCTTGTCACGATCCTCTTGAGTCTCGCGTCCACGGGGGCGTTCCGGCTCCCGTCTCCGGCCAGTACGTGCACGCTCCTTTTCCTCTTTGATCTTCTCATTGGCTCGCCACCACTCGCCAAAGTAGGAAAACCCAACTTGGAAAGTCAACTTGACAGGGTCCGTTAACGGATTGGCAGCTGGAGGAAGGGCGGCTGGGTTGCTATTGGAACCGGGAACATAACGGTCTATGTTAGCCGGAGAGGAATTGATACGACGGCGCTCGTCGCGCTCGCGACCATTCGGGTGTTCATCTCTTGCGCGACCTCGCGGTTCGTATCTGTCGACGGCTTGAGGAGAACGAGAGCGTCGCCGAGAACGATCATAACCTATTAAGGTTAGTTTACAAACTAAGTTTCGATACTTGGTGACAATTGACAGGGTAAAATGTGACCACCAAGCTAGAAATCGGGTGACGGAAACAGTAAAGTATGAGGTTTTATTGCAACGCACCACCAGGAGAGCGTGCTCCACGATCGCGATCGCGCTCGCGATACAAGCTATCGCGCGATTCGTCTTTCACTCTATCGTCTCGTGCACTCCCCCAGGTGCGATCATTCGGTGACCTTGCTGACGCCTCACGATACGAGTACGAGTCCATTTCGGGGGCTTGAGTGTTGGAGCTGTGGTTTATGGATACTTCAAGGCGTATAATACATCGGAAGGCGCGCTTGTATTTGTATTAAAAAGTCCGGTCGCGTATAGGCAACGGGCCGTGTTGGTCGTCAAGTACTTTCAATGTAGTGCGAATGCGTCAAATGCCTGTTGTTTGGCGAAACGCTTGCCGTTAGAGAAATCATTCTAAACATGTTTGATGGAGAGTGAGGAGAATGATGACGATGATGATAGTGTTGATAGAATAGTAAATGGTAAATAGTAATGAGGTAAAGCGACCGGTGGGCGCGCTTGGAACAAGCAGAAAGTAGAAAGTAAAACCATGTTTGGCGACCAGTGGCTAGAGCAAAGGCTCTGCAACAAGCAAACGACAAGCAGTGGCAACAGGCAGAAAAGCAAGGTTCCGGGTTGCCAATGGTTTGAAGAAGCCGTGGTAGGAAGCGAAGCACTCATGGAGGAGAGGAGGAGAGAGAATTGAACAGGAAGAGCGAGCAGCAAGTTGGGGAGCAATATGTCCAAAATGCGCAGGGCTGAGGAAGAAGGAGGACCTAGATGAGGAGGATGACTATGGCAATGAATTGAAGGGCCGAGGGAGGAGAGAAAAAAGGATGGACGAACTGTGCAGGTCGGCAGCGCAACTAATGCAATAATATGGACCACGCCTGCGACGGTCACCAGTAGATGTGCCGATAAACCTACTGCGACGATATGATGTGTTGAAGCAAGCAATGCTTTTTGTCAGAAAAGGAGGACAAAGAGAGAGTGGCAAGCTAAGCTGCTTGTCCGAGGTCAGCCGTACCTACCTCGCCTACCTACTGTAGCAGCACTGGCCATCGTGAGCCCAGCCACAGTGGACATACCCACCCAACCTGATGGGTCTGGCATGGAAGGGACCAATGGACGGACGCTTACTGGAGAAGAAATAAGTGGTCTGGCCTTACACTACCAGTTGTAGGCGTGTCATCGGAAAATCCCTACGCGTGCCAGGTCTCTAACCGAAACAGGCTCGACAGGCTCGACAGGGAGCCCCTTCAGCTAATTCGGTATGCGGTTTGTGGAGACTGTGCAGTGAACCGCTTCTTCACAGTGTTTATGCACCCTCTTATGTTACCTTATCTCTGTTGAGCAAGTCTATTGTATGCCCAGATGGCTGGCATTGAAGTGTGATGCTTCACAATATGCAGTTGTGTCTGGTAACACGGAATACAAACAGGCACATTCCGAGTATGTCTGTTCATATTATTTATCAAAGCCAGGCTATTCTGTTATATACCCTGTTTGAACAAAGTTTTGTTTCTGGGTAATGGTTTACACGTCAATCAGATCGATAAGATAGCCTTCAAGGTTGTCTTCCAGTCCATTTCTCCTAGAGTGGTTGGGTTCTTATCCCGGTTCAGCTGCTTGCCGCCAGCAAGATTGTAAGACAGCAGTGTGTAGCTTTATGTTGGAAACTGAATACTCAAATCGCGAAAAATAAGCAGCTAGGTGCAGAGGCCGCAGAACGCTGAAGCAGAATTGATATCATGGTCAGCTAGTCCTCCTATTTCGCCATTGCAAGGTATTCGCCCAATATTAATTATGCTGTGCCAAAAATCACATAGCTTGAATGTCTCGAGATCTGTTCCCTTGTTCAAAGACTAAAGGGAGCAAAAGCATGCCTCGGTTAGTGAGAGGTAGACAGGTAGGCTGGATACACTGAACATTACATAGTACCTATTCCTACGATGTTTTGGCTAGAAAGTTATTAGGTATTGCCAGCTGGCTTTTGCTTATGTGGTCACGATCGCTATAATTCAGTTTTCAGATTGAGATCGATTTCTGAAGAAAGGAGTAAGAAAGCCACAATGCATGCCCTTTACGTCATTACTGCTCAGAGTAAAGCTTCGAGCTCCACCAGAGGTACGCCTACCAACTCTTCTTACTCTTGTACATACTCAATTATCTTCCTACAGCTTAAAATTCTCCTACGGCCTATAATAGCCCTGCAAAGGTTATTAGAGGGTTTTAATCAGTAATTCTCAATATTTGAAAAACTGTGTATTTACTACGAAAATCATGACGGCCTACATACCCAGAATCAACACGATACCATACGAGGTGTTCACAAGCCCGTCGGCATCTATCCTCCTGCCCATTGTACTAGGGACAGCCGTAGGCTACAGCACAAGGCGTAAGCTCACACCTTTTGCCCTCCCTTGAAATGGCCGATCGAAGTTGAGCGGTCTACATGATTCTGCTATCTTTGTCCTTGTTGACACAAGGAATACCATTACAGCGGACAAAACGAAAGAGACATATAATGCATTGAAACAGCCGCCTCTGCGCCCACCGCCCTATGTCTTTGGGCCGGCCTGGACTGCGTTATACGGCCTCATGGGCTACGCAGCTCACCGTGCCGTAGTGCATGCCTCCTCGGCTCCCTTCTCGGCTTCGCTACCTGTTTCCACTGACACCTTACGGACCCTGTATTCGGCACAGCTTGGTTTTAACCTAGCATGGATGCCACTGTTCTTCGGGCTCCGCCGCCCTGCCCTTGCTTTTGCGAATATTGTATCGCTTGTTGGTATAAACGGCTACTTAACGTACCTGTACTTCGGCGTGGATGAAGTTGCTGGATGGTGTATGGTGCCTTACTTGGCTTGGCTCGGTTTTGCGACGTACCTGAATGCCGGCGTGGGATATCTAAATCGCTGGGACATCTCTGAGTCAACCCTTGCTACGAGGAAGGCGCTCGGCAAAGATCTATGAGGAGAGCGTCATGATGGAGCAATGTTCAGGATAGCAACTGGGAGCATAGTATATAATTGTATACTCATATCCAAGAATGATGTCCTATCGATCGAACTCTCAAGAGATCTAACTAATGCGCCCCAACGCCGTACTCGCTCGCATCACATCGCGATTCCGTCTATATATATCTATTTGGGAGGGTATATTGCTGAGAGCGGTAGATACCGCTTCAAGCCATCAAAAACCATAAAAATGAAGGCTGAACTTGGGACGGAGCGTAGCACCGTGATGCCACATCCCCGATAGAACCCGCGGATACCACAGTGGTTCCATAAAGACCTCGCTTCCTGCATGAAGGACCGGTTTTGTCCGCCGCCACCGACGGGACTGGTCTGCATACGGCTTTTAATAGTATCAGCAGGGAAGAATAGGAAATTGTAAGACATGCCAGCAGACGCACCCGCTACAGCTTGCTGCCATAAAGGCAGCGCCTCTGTAGCGAGTGCGTCTTTCTCTAACTGCGAGGTAGCTGATTGCTCATTTAGGAGGTGGAACATCTTGGTGGTTGTTTCCTTCGATCCAAACCAAGCCGCGGAACCACCTGACTCTCGCAGGAAAGTGCCCATTTGGCCGCGCCAGAAACCCCTGACGCCCTCGTGCTTGTAGACCTCGCGAATCACGGACATGACACTGGGTACTTTGGGTTTTGCGCCATCTACGCTCGCCGGCACCTGGACCTTGCATTTCACAAGCTCAATCGGCGTGAGGACGACGGAGGTGAAGGCGCCTGCAAAGGCGCCCGTAAACCAAAGCGCCGGCAAGGGGAGAATGCGATCGCGCGAACAGTATCCGGAAGAATATACGGCCTCGCGCCCTATGCGCTCGAAGAAGAAGAGACTGCTCGTCTCGGCAGCGGCACCGACGAGAGGTGCACTGATCCCGCGATATAGTCCAAGCACGCCGTCGGCTTTGATAGATTGTCGGAAGCAGTCGAGAGGACCGGTGTAGCGCGGAGGAAGATGGTCGGGTTGGGATTGCAGCCTAACCTTGACCGTGTCGAAGGGGTATTCTATATACTTTCCCACGATACCTGCAGTCTAGCGACTATGAGCGAGCGCTTCAACGAGTAGGGTTCATTAGGGTGTGTATGACTTACAGATCCGTAGGTAAGATCTTCGACGACCTCCATCGCGGCGGATTTTCCTTGGGCAGGAGACGGCGAGGGAATTGCGGTGGGAGAGGTGGCCTCTGTTGCTGCCATGATAGCTACCCAACTTGGAATGACTGCGGAAGAAGGGTGCGAAACGGTGTCGCCAGGAGGCCTGCCGGGCTGGATAATCGATAATCTTGCACAACGGCAGGCGATGGCGACAGTTCCGGGCTTGTTTGTGCTATAACATGTTATGCAGTTGGAGAGTCGGGACTGACAGGAGGTTTGTGATAGGTGGGCGGGACAATGTTGGTTTTTGGCTTTGGTGTTGGTGTTGGCGCTGGTGCTGGTGCTGGTGCTGGTGCTGGTAGAGGGGAGATCTGAAGGGCCTTAACACGCGATCTAGCAGCGTCGGGAGCCAGTCACCGCCAATGATCAACTAAGTGGGTGCACATGACGCAGCGATAGGGCGGCGCGGAACAGAAAACCTAGCGGTGCTTTGGGTGGAACGGGTTAAATTAGAACTGGAATTGGGTTGAGTCGCTTATTAGCAGCTCTCACGGTGTGCCGTCCACGATAATATCTCAACCTTCCGGTTTATGCTCGGTGAATTGGAGTACATTTTCGGGATGGAGATGTAACTTCGACAAGAAATTTCTTCGAAGCGGAGCGATGTCGCTAGGAAGCCCCATACTCCAATGCGCTATAGTGGGGGTAGCGCATCTTGGGCCTGACTAAGTGGGGGCTGGTTATGGAGCCGAGAGAAAATTATCTTATCAGATCATCAGTACTTAGGTACATCTGTGTATGGAAAACCAAGGGTGCTCAGCTGCTGCCAGCTGTGATAGAGGGGTAGAGCATGGTTTTGAGTTCGAATTATACCTAAATCAAAACCTCGTGTTTGTTCACTGGCTTCACGTGTACCATCATTAACTTAAAGAGGGAATCTCAACCCTTGTTTAAGGGACTTTACAGTACTTATTAATCATACCTTCTTACTAGTTTCTAAATAATCAGACCACTTGTTCGGCTTTTGATCTCTACAGTAGGCACGTATCCACACCATGGCAAAAGACAAGAAAGGCAAGTCGGATTCAAAGAAGCAGAAACTCGCCGAGAAGAAACAGAAGCAGGAGAAAAAGGCGCAAAAGAAAGAAAAAAGCAAAAGTGCGAAGCTAGATGGTAGCGATGCCGAGGATGTGGATCTGGATGCCGTCTTGGCTGAATACAAGAAGCAGCAAGAGCTGTTCCTCAAGGTGACCGAGACCGTCCTGGATGCCCCTCCTAAGCCTCGATCATCTGCCACGTTCTTAGCCTCTCCGTCCAATAGCAACCAACTCCTACTCTTTGGCGGTGAGACGTGGAATGGAGCTATTGCCAATTTCTTCAACGACCTCAACATCTACTACACAGATAGAGATGAATGGCATTGCGTGACATCCCCTAATGCCCCTCTTCCGAGATCCGGCCACGCCTGGTGCAGGGGAGGCAACCAAAAGGACTCCGTTTTCTTGTTTGGGGGTGAATTTAGTAGGTTCGTAACAAAAACCTCCTAAACTAAGCTGTGATCGCAGCATAGATGCTGACATAATCACATGACAGCCCAAAACAAGGTACATTTTATCACTATAATGACTTTTGGCGTCTTGAGCCTAGTACGCGCGAATGGACGCGCATAGAGGTTAAGGGAAAAACGCCACCATCGAGGAGTGGTCATCGTATGACATATTATAAGAACTATATCATTCTATATGGAGGTATGAATTGCAAGACACCCTGTTCGTTCTCTACATAATCTGACTCTGGTTTCCAGGCTTTCAAGACACGTCAAATCAAACAAAATATCTGAACGATCTCTGGCTGTTCGATACTCAAGTATGTTTACGCGCTCACAAAAGTGTGAAAATATGGTGTGCTGACATATAATGATTAGAACTACTTTTGGTTCAGCCCTACACTGCCATCAACGCAATTAAAACCTGACGCGCGATCTTCTTTCACATTTCTCCCCCATGAACAAGGCGCCGTTCTATTTGGTGGCTACTCTAGAGTGAAAACAACAGTCTCCGCTAATAAGTCAGCAAAAGGGGCATCTCAGGGTCAGAGAAACATATTAAAACCCTTGGTACACCAAGATTGCTTTTTCTTGCGCGTCACGCAGCCACCGCCAGACTCGCCGCCAAACACGCCTCCTACTGTAAGATGGGAGAAACGGAAAAAGCCGGCCAACACGCCTAACCCTCCTCGCGCTGGAACAACCATGTCACACCATAAAGGACGCGGGCTTCTATTTGGTGGTGTTCATGACGTAGAACAAAGTGAGGAAGGTATTGATAGCGAGTTCTTCAACCAGCTATTTACATGGAATATTGAGAGAAATAGATTTTTCCCAATGATGCTTCGCAAGCCAAGAACTCAGAAGAAAGCAGCAGCTTCAGACCAAAGAGTTGGTCGACGAGGCAGAGCTCAGGCAAATGAGGAAGAGCTATTGAAACAACTGGCGGCACTACAGGCTGGAACATCTTTGGAAGATGCTGACGATATGGATATTGATATCAAAAACGAGGAAGATGACGAGCCTGCTAAACCAGTTCGAGAAATGCCTATCTCAATGGAATACCCTTCGCCCAGATTCAATGCCCAGTTAGCGGTACAAGAAGATGTTCTCTATATCTACGGTGGGACTTTTGAGGCGAAAGACCGAGAATACACTTTCGACGATCTACATGCCATTGATCTTGGGAAGATGGATGGCTGCAAGGAGATATTCAAGAGAGAAGACGAAACTTGGGTTGTAAGTGAAATTCTTTCCTTGGCTTGCACTAAATCTGTACATCCACTAACATGGTATCCCCTAGGGTTCCGACGACGAAGATGACGAAGACGAGGATGAGGATGATGAGGACGACGATGAAGAGGATGAAGATGAAGATGTTGAATTCGATGGAGAGTCTGAGAGACTGGTTTCGCCAAGCAAACGGAAGAACAAACAGGCGGAGGAGATTGCAAGCATAGATACGGCATCAGTGGCCGACTCAACGTCAACGGGTGACGATGTGAGCGAGGCAGATACTGCTGCGACTTCAGTCGACGATGGGCTCCCACACCCCCGAGTAAGTCTCCGTCATTTCCCATATACTAATGACTTATATCTAACCTATCTAGCCTTTCGAATCGCGACGCGAGTTCTTCGTTCGGACCTCAGCAGAGTGGCAAGAGATCTTGATGACCAGTCTCAGATGGAAAGGGATTCAGCCAGAAACTCTCACCATCAAGGAGATCAAGAGCAAGGCGTTTGAACTCAGCGAAGAGAAATGGTGGGATTGCAGAGAAGAGATCACTGCGCTCGAAGATGAGCAGGAAGCTGCCGGTATCGGCGAGGTCGTGTCTCTCAACGATAGAGGTGACACTGGAGCTGGCGGCGCTGGGCGAAGACGTTAATGTAGAACAGATATTCAGAACCCTACGAGATTTGAGACATTGTCTTGTTCTATAGTTTGACCCGTATGTAATGCGTCCGGTTACATAGTTACCTTCAATTAGAGCTAGCATTATAAATAAGTCTGATTGCGCGCTGTTATGGTGATTCTGCTTGTTACAGTCATCTGCTCGGAGGTTTTAATAAACGCATTCAGTTAGTTACCTCTCCTAGATTATGCCCGAGGATGTAGATGTGGTGAGCAAGTCCTCTTATGGATCAACTTTTTTTTATGCCTATGACTTGCAGTGCACTGCTGGCCACAAGGCGCAAACAAGAAAAAAATATTTAAGGGCTTACAAAAGAAGGGTATTTATTTAGATATTTGAATCTACTATTGAGACCGGTAAACGGGAAAACATATCATTTAACACTGGGAGGATCACAAGTGAGACCTAGAACTGTATTCGGTTTCTGAGAGGAATAGCCCCACTACGCTACAGGGGAGACTTCCACTGAAAGAATGGGTGAATGCCGTACGGGGTACAGGTAGGTATACAGTACAGCTGCCCTGACCACCCGGATTGCCTAAAATAATGATGGCATTTCGCCATGGAGAGAGGCGACAATCTCGCCGTTCTCATCATTATACAGCTAATCCTTAATCATATCTTGCCATAATTACAGACTGGGTAATCGTCTCAAGTTGGTTTCCACATAAGCGACAATAGCACCTCGTCTTGAAAGGACGGACAAAAGATGCCTCTGGGCTTCGAGCGATTGAACGCGAGGAAATCCCAGCCAAATGACCACATCAATTTCATCAAGCCCCTGAAAGGCAGAGACGAAAAGATCGCGCAAGATTTTCTAGAGCGCATTGCTGCACAATGTGGTAAGCTACACCCGGTGTATCGTCCCTACCTCTGCGGTGTTGCTGGCGGTGTTCCCGTCACAGGCCATACATATTAAATGATAAATAGTACCCGTTATGCGAGAGAATCATATCTATGTGATGGCGCTTGAAGAGTACGAACCAAATAGGGAGTTCGTGGGCCGCAATTTCAACGCCGGCGAAGTAGTACAGCTTGTCCTCAAGTCACCATCAACGGGACGATGGCTCCCTTTCGAATATGTACAGATGGTCATGATGCACGAGCAAGTATACCCATTTGTGTACGATAAGGCACTCGGTTCTAACGCGATAGAGATAGACTCGCACACTGTAAGCAGATGAATCACTCCAAAGCTTTCTGGGCTGTCAGAAACCGGTACGCGGATCAAATGAGAGGTCTCTGGTCACGCAGATACACAGGCGAAGGACTCTGGGGGCGGGGCACGTTGCTCGAATCGGGCGAATTTGAGGCCAATACTATTCTGGCTGATGATGCCTTACCCGAACATTTGTGTGGCGGAACCTATCGCTCAAGAGGCAGAAAACGAAGACCGAAAAAGCAGTTGTCTTACCAAGAGCAAAAGGAACGACGCATCTTGAAGAAATTCGGAGCGAACGGGGTTGCGCTTGGTGAAGATGAGGAGATCAAGACAGAACTAGAAAAGGGCAAAAAGCCCAAGGGAAAACCGAGAGTGGCGGGGAGCAAGAGGGGCCGCGAACTACGAGCTGCTGCTGCTCTGGCTCGGTTCGACCAGCAGAGCAAGGTCGACAAGGTGAAAGAGGAGACGGAGATAGACGAGGACGACATGGTGAGCGATTCTGGCTCAGAACCGGCGTCCGACTACGACGACAACAGCCCGAGCATCGTCGATAAGGAGGGGCGGCGTCTGATCAAAGTATGCGAGGACGAGAACCCGGCGGACGGCGATGCGCAGAACGAAATGGCCGAGTTGGCTTCGGCATCACGCATCAAGCGGGAAAGGTCACGGTCACCCACAGTTGTCAAGTCTGAGATAGATGAATCCCCGTTTCGACGTATCGAGCCGAGACCGGCTACTAGCAGACACGAACCGTCTGCTGCGACGGTAGGAAGTACGAGAAATGACACAATTGCGCCGAAGCCCGTCGCTGGAGAGTGTCCAATTTGTTCGTTCAGGAATGTACCCGAGTCTACAATTTGCGATGCGTGTTCTCACGTATTGGCTCCTGGTAAAGTGCCCTTCTGGAGATGTAAAAGTAAAGCATGTCAAGGGAGTGTGTATCTCAATCCACAGGACTCTGGTATCTGTGGAGTTTGTGGTGAGCGCAAAGGGTCTGCGGAATAAAGACGCCACATGCCACAGTCGTGATCAGGCGTACTTGTATACTAGACTTTGGCAGTTTTCACTTCGGTCCTCGCTGGATACATTCTAATTCAGATATATCACAACAGCTAAAGCTAGAACCGACTCGGCAAGATATGCAGATATTGGTGCTGGTAGGCAAGCTCTTCGGCGGCATTAACATAGCTCAAAGATTAACTTTGGCCGGCTTGATGCAAGACGTACAAGCAGGTGAGCATAATATCGTATATGTGCTCTGGACATAACCTGCTACTGCCGACCATTGTATCTGTGTCATGCACAGCTATTCGAGACGCCTAAACGAATTCCCGAAGCATGTATGATACAGCGATGTATATGACATGGACTATATAACAATACTCAGAGCGAGCAGAGATCAAGATGCTCGTTAGTCTCGACTGATAAAGACAAGCTTGCGATTGACGAGACGCACGTACTACTCTCGGCTTGCTAAGTCCTGTTTAGTGAAACCACTGTTCTGAATGATCGCCAGCGATATTGCTGCTGCGCCGCCTATGTATACAACAATGAATTAATAGCAGTCTCTTCATCGTACATATACGGTATACAGAGCTTGAGAGTCTGACAAGCATAGCCTTTTTCTGCAATCTGTTCTTACAGATGCTAATCCTCAGAAGCTTATGGCCTAGAAATAGTAGTATAAATCAGCTTATGAGTAGGTAGCCTGTTTTCTACCAAATTGCCAAATGTGGTCTGACCTCATTTATGTAGCGAGCTACCTACCCTGTAGGGCTTCCGAGAGGCTCTAGTGAGTTTCATGTTGAGGAGTTGCACTCTAAAAGAAGGGGGGTGAAGATATGGATTGGTTTGAGAAGCCACCAATCAGCTTCTTATAGTGTCTATTCTCTGTCCAGCAACTTAGTATCGGATCCGTTAAAAACACCCCTCCCTCTTGATCTGCTTACGTTTCCCGGCGCTAGACCCCTGTGATCTTCCCTCCTTGACGTTTCACATCCAACCTCCTCCGGACCTACTTTCCGTCGTTTGCCTGTCGTAGCAAAGCTCTGATGAGGTGTTCGTCATTCCGAGCTGCCGAAAACGTGATCGTTCACCCGTTTATCGGTATGGATGGGTTTGGTGGAAATCCTTACGACCGCCTGTCCTTTCATGTAGATCGCTACACGCTGGGGAAGGATGTACAGTACAATATTCAATCGATGTTGAACTGGTTTGACAACCTCTGATGAATATACATGGAGACCTGTACTACGAGACACCAGTATCTCCCGAAGCTATGGTAACGTTATCAAGGAGTTTTAGTTCCTGGAACTCATCAAAAAATGGTCCAACAACTCCGCTGTTAGTTTGACTTGTCCCCGCGATAACATGATGGACTGGCGTGTTTGGTCATGGAACCCATGTCCGTGGATGGATCTTGATCGATCCGTCTGAAGTGCACCCTGTGTTTCCCCAATCGCATTCCTGGGTGCCGGTACCATACATATAATTAATCTTATATGGGATCATGACACGGTTTGGTGCAGTGTACCTCCTCAGTTGTACCCCGTGGCAGGTCCAAGTTAGGCGTTACACCCGGATCATTCCACGGGTATGAGGATGATCAGGTACACAAATATCCCACCCTACACGAGCCCGGAGGTGTAGGTACTTACATGTGCACGGTAGGAGGTACATTTACGAGGGTAAGGAAGGTGTGCTAGGTAATGGGGCAGGTAGGTATATTATTTCCTCTTATCTATATACCCTTGGCCCCTTCCCGGTCCAAATCCTGGCCGGTCTGGGCTTGTCTCATGCTAATAAGGTTGACATCGCCTGAACTTTACCTGGCATCGCGACTTCCTTGCTTTCTGGACCACCATCACACACATCCAGTGTACTTCACCGTCATCTTGTCGGTCTTCTCTTCTCTTCTTCCCTTTACCTTCTCTTCTCCAGCTGCCGGTTACAGTCCATTTCCACTCTTTTCATTCAGACGCCATCAGACTCGACGTCTGTTTCCTTTCATTCCAGTGCCTGTTTGATACCACCATTCGTTTTCTCGTCTTGCCTCGTCTAGAATCGTGATAGAGCCAAGTACCTCTTCTCAAACCCGAAAGAACAACCAACAACAATATCAATCCACCACACACAAAGCATATTACATCATCACAATGCATTACTCTGCACTCTTTCTTCTCGCCGGTGCGGTCTGTTCCTTTGCATCACCTGTCTGGCCACGATACACTGTCGACAACGAGCACTTTGAGGTCCTAGCCTTGCGAGCAACAACCCAGCTGAACCCTGCAGCTGTCAACGATGTGACTTGCATCGATTCGAAACTGTATGTCTCTTCTCAACCTAAATTCACACCTTAGAGTCTATTCTTTAGAATATCGTCTTTACCGTATACACATTTTATTCCGGTCTGCTAACAATTAATCTAGCAACATTGTCTTCCATGACCAAAATGTGGCCGAACTGGGCATCTGTGGAGGCATTGCTGGTTCTATCACCAAGTGTGAAGGTGCACCCGAGAGCACTGTTGGCCAGTCTGGAAGTGCAAAGTTCACACTCACTACCGCCACGAATGGTGCTACGATCAACATCTCCAAGGGTCGTTGGGAACAGTGTGTTCGCGCAGCACGGGCTATCTGCCCTACTGGAAGCATGAGTGGAACGTGTGCTGGCGGTGCTTCATCTGGGGATGTCAACTTTACTCTTGAGTCACCATAAAATGGCCCAGATGAAAACCTTTCATCAATCACTATATTGAACTGCAACCGGACTCGGCCAAGCTAGACCGAGACAAATGAAATCTCCTTTCTGGAACTGGAGCAGGCAACGATCTCTTTTTGTCATTCGATTCGTATACATGCGAGCATGTCGGTGGAAGATACCAATAGGGAACGGGAAAAACTAGATGACGATCATGATCCGGCGTTTGCGAGACTTGCCTTTTTCACATGCGATATCCAAGCATCTAAGACCGAGGGTCAAGAAGCCAAACTGTACATTTGCTCTTACTCTTGCTGTACATATGCCATACAATCCTAGATGAGTAGGAAGAGGGACTCTTTTTCGAACTAGAGTCGACAGATAAGAGAGAACTGTAATAGGTAGAACAGACAGAAAATTGAACTTGATGGTAGGGGTCCTTACAAAAGTTGATGTAAATGCTTGTACTTATTGTATATGGGTATCTTCCTGTCCGTGCGATAACTCCGTAATCTGCCTTTTCACATGACGATGTGTCATATGTAGTGCTGCTGAGTTTTAACAACAATATCAAATTCCGACCAACTTTTCGCACATGAAAACACGCTCTGCACTATCTTAGCAGATATGTATCTATACTCCTGCTCTGTCATGACTATTCCCCCTTTCATACTCAATTATCTTCTCTCCCCTTTCATTTATATGCCATACCGCGTGATGCACTCCTCCTGATGTGTCTCCAGACACTCGAGCGCGCACACGCGCGTCCCGCACTTCATGCACCGCACCCGGCCCCAGTACCCGCAGACGGCACAGAAGGCACGCGTCGGATACCGCTGCTGCTCTTCCTCTCGCCAGACGCCCCGTACCTCGAGGTAGCTTAGCGGTGGCGCGGCCAGGAGCGCGCGCAGCTCGTCATCGCTTGGGAGGGGTGGTAGGCGCGAGGCTAGGAGGGGGTTGGAGTCTTCTGCGTGTGGAGGGGCTTGCGGGTGGGGGGTTAGGATTTGGCTTCGACAGGTTTGCTCGGTTTTAGATTCGGTGGTGGGTTGGGTTTCGCTCGGTGGTATGTCGGGCATCTCTACGTCTTCTGCTTCTTCCTGCTGGTGTCTTGTGCTTGCGCGTCTTGATGCTGTTGCTGTTGCTGTTGATACGGATATGGATGCTTGTCTTTGTCCTGATCTACTTGTGCTTGCGGCTGGTGTGCTACTGCTGCTCCCCCGGTTGGCGTTGGTGTTTGTATTCGTTGCAGTGTTTGTGTTCGTTGTGCTGGATGCGGCAGGGTTTGACTCGGCTTGCTGTGCCAGGGCAATATAGTCGTCCAGATGGTTTGCGAACGTCTTCTGCGACTGCATGATCTTGCGCACGTTGGGCGTGTACTTCTTTACTCCTGCTGCCCCCCCTCCTCCTGCTCGGGATTTAGCTGGGATCGCAATGTGTACATCGCGTGCATTGTCGCGGTCTAAAATCTCGATCTCGCGACGCGCCTTTGCATCTTGTCGAGCGTTAGCATCTGCTAGGCTCAGCTGAGCGCCAGCACCGCTTGCTGCGGCGCGTGAGCGCTTGCGGTTCGTTGTTGAGGCTGCTGTCGTGCTTGGTGGGATGTGGTGTGGTTGTCTGTCTGGGACGTAGGCCCAGCCGGGTGCGCTGGTCGTCTTTGTGCTGGCTAGCTCTATTACCCCGAAGTTGTTCATTGCGGCTTTTCCCCTCTTCAATTTGAGGGTTTTATTTTGATTATTAATTTGTTTGATGAGGGTATGATGATGCATGAATACAGGCAAAACTGCTTGTTCAACCCAGTGAATCTTTAGCGTGCTTGCGGAAGTGGTTCCGCACTAAATGTTAGTGGCCTGCACCCATGTTCCTGTCTGACTTCAAGTTAGCATGTGATTTTTTATACTGAAGTCGCAACAAAAAAAGCTCAAATGAAAACATACACAATGGGACTTAGTGTTTTTCTTAGTGAAGTATATATTCTTGAGTGAATATCAGCGTATCACTAGTGACACTATGACAACTATCTGATCCGTCAAAGGGGAAGACGTTTTGTTGGGCAATGAGTCGCTTATATGAGTAGACAGAGAGGCTCATGGAGTAGCATGTAGATAAGCTAGGATAATTGCAAAGCTCCCGTGTCATATCAACAAGTCATCCGAGCTCTATGATACATTCTCAGGAACATCCTTCTCCTCAAGATCTGACCTCTCCGCAGCAACCTCCCAATCGTCTTCAACTGGTTCTTCCTCGACTTTCTTCTTAGTCTCCTTCTTGAGCGCAACAAAGTTGCTGCGAAGGGGTAATGAGGTAGGCGCAACTACAATTTTTGGTCGAGCGGTAGATCTGCCAACTACAGCACTCCATCCTCCACTGCCGCCTTGGACACTGCCCTCCTCGCGCCGTAGTACGTTCAATGACTCGTCGACTGCACACAGAAAAACGCCCTCTGCGAGTTTGAGACGTTGAACCGTCTGTTGCAAGGTTGACTTCAGGGCGGTCAACGAAGCCTCGAGAGTTTGCGAAGTCCAGCTTCCTGATCCTTTGATCACGATTTCTTCGGAAGGTAGAAAGCTTGTATGAAAGGTTACGGTAGGATGGGCTGCGTACTCTCTTCTAAGAGCACCGTCAAGTTCTTTGATAGTTAAACCGAATTGGGGATTTGTTAGGAGTAGCGCGTTATATGGGATGGTAGTGGCATCATTGGCTAGGGTTGCTGGTTGTGTCGTTGGCTCCTGGCTGGCACGAATCTTGGCGCACTGGGCCAGAGTCTTCAGAGGAGCCGACACGAAGCGAGGCGTCTTGAAGAGACAGACGTGACGATGTGGTTCCGGGTCGCTGCTTTCGCTGTCAAGGCCGAAGTCTTCGGCGAGCGAATGAATGAAGGCGCGTTGGTGCGCCTTCATAGGCTTGAGCCGTAAGCGTCTCTCTCCCTTATCCTCTGCAAATACCCGAAACTCCCGCTCGTAGATATGTGCCCATTGCGGTCTCTCTTTGTAAAACTTTAGAGTTGTGTCTGAGTATGGCACATGGTCGTCTGTGTGCGACTGGGGATCGATGTTGAGAGCATTAGCTAGACGAGCATTCCGCTGTAGGCGGAGACACTCGTCGTCACACTTCAACAATGGACGCTGGGGGGAGGGCTGAATCCTAGTGGCTAGGCATTTGACTTCCTGCTTTCTGTGTTGACAATCGCAAGTCACGAAAGTCTTAGCTTGACAAGGCTTATCCTCTTTGCATGCTGTTTTCCTCGTTAGCTTGAGCCGGTAAACTGGTGTTATGTTCCACTCACGATAAGGAGCGTGGCACTGCTCGGCATCTAAATGACCACAGCTACGCGTCTTGCCACACGGTTGGTGGCAATGAGATCCCGGGATGCCTTCATCTTCGCAAGCTCCCGGGCGATGACACTGCTTATTACAAGAGTGAGTCCTGAGATGTATTTAGTCAGCAACTGCTTAATTAGATTCAAACATACACACATACCCGCACTTAAGTTTCTTGCCACATGGAAGGCCACATCTCGGCTCATCGAACCAGCAGGGTTGGTTCTTGAGCATCTTCTTGCCACAGATACATCGTTTCTCGACCAAAAAAGGGCATTTAGGGCATGCTATATCATCAGGATGACAGTTATGAGTTACCTAAGTACAATTTATTAGTATAAGTTGCCAGTTCTTTGAGAGAGAGCGGAGAGCTGGACAGGGAAACGCCAACTCATACACCGACTTACCTGAGGATGACCACAGGCTGGAGGCCGAGTACAATCAAACCGACACTCTGGAGCTCTAGTACCACAGGGTTGGGGTGGGTGCAACACTGTCCTCCCGCAATTACAGCTAATCTCCTCGAATATTGCCTCTAGGCACGATGGGCAGGGTCCTCGATGGCATATTTGTTGGCAGCGATGCTTTCCACACTTCAGCTCTCTATTGCAGGGGCGAATGCAAATATGCTCCGCCTCAAACTCCTCATTCAAGGAATTCGAATTCTTGTTCCTTCGTTTAAGCGTCAATCGCTCAAATGCTCGTTTCTCTGCCGGGCAACAACGTGCACCATGTTCGTGTCTGCCACAGTTGAGCTGAACTCGGCAGACCTTCTCGCATAGTGGATGATATTCTTCCCTCTCATGGCAGATCACGCTCGTCCTAGTGCGACCACAACGACAGTCTAGTTCTATCTCTTGTTCGCATGGCGAGCAGGGTCCACTATGGCACTTATCCTGGCAGAGATGTCCACAGTCCAGGCGCTTACTACAAGCCTTGTGACAGTTCGGAATGGGATCTAAACAAGACTCTCGGGGTGCGGTTATGTCGGAAATAGGTGTCTTGCCGCAGGGACAGTGTGTGATAATATCGGGAGAGAATGGGCAGTGAGCGAGCTCCTCGTCCTGCGGATGACAAGCTCTTTGGCAGCTATGATTGCCGCAATCAAACGGCCTACCACAAAGACTGTCACACTTGAACGATCCAACAAACCACGCTCCCGCCCCTTCGGTTTCACCTTCGGGTATGACAATCGCTCTTCGTGCCGGGTCATAATCATACGATTCCAGTTTCTCCCCCAAAACATCACAGGGAATATCTTTCGACTCCTTTCCACAGTAGCAGCGAGATGCAACCGGGGTTTCACAGCTACCACACAGGCCAGCATGGCACTCCATTTGACACTCGTGTTCTCCGCAGGCAAGTAGATCACCGCATGGCTCGTGGCAACTCCAACCCTTGGTATAATCAGTCTCACCACACCGTTTGGTAGACACGTTCTTTCCGCAGAAACATGGTTGACTCGGCCCCATCAAGAGACATGGTGGACACGGCCCTGCGTGGCATTGCAATGAGCACGGGTGAGGGCATGTTCCCCTTGGTTTAGAGCAGGTTTGCCCGCAACCGTGCGGAGTCAAACCCGGTACTGATTTCGGGTTAATCTCCTTGCCACACCAGCAATGGTACACCCCAGGTTCGTCGTTCATTGTCGAGTTGCAGCCAGGGCACCTCCAGATTTGCTGTTGGGGTTGCTGTTGGTCTTCCTGTTCTGGTGGTTTAGTCCTATTGGTAAACCACTTCTTGACACATGACATGTGCGTCGCGGTCCAGCAAATTGAGCAAGACCAGATACGTGAGTTCGGTAATACTTCGTTAGTACATATGACACATTCATACTGTCCATTGGTGATATCTTCGTGGATTCTGGTGGGAAGATCAAGGGCATTGGATTTAGATAACCGACGAGCGGTTTTCGGAGGGGCATTGCCCACCGATCTGAGGCTGTGTGAAAGTTAGCCTTCTCTCCCAGCGCGTCACTTGGTGGGACTGTGACCTACCTGGATCGTACAAACGGTTGACCAGGGACAAAAACAGATGCACCTGCGTCTAAGCCAGTAGATACTTCGCTGTTTTGGTCTTCAGCTTCCGTTGCTGTCGTAAGGCGACCCCCAAATGCCCGCCCGGCTGCCATGGTCGTCCTCTGGCTGGTGCCGGCATGACCGCGCCCCCTTCTCGCGCCCCTGGCCTCCCTCTGGCCCCTTCCACGAGGGGCACCTCCATCCCGTGAGGCATGGGCTGCAGGCTGGTCTGCAACCGGTGCAGAAACTGTCGTGGGTTCTCCCGGCTGCCTCTCACTATCGCCGGCAGACTGTGGGTATTGGCGATTTCCCCGGCCGACTCGGCCACCCCGGATCCTTAAAGCTCGAGGTGGGCGAGCTCGCCGCGCTCGGTTTCTCGACGGATCACCCGTCTGAGTGTACGGTGTCTCGTTATTTTCCATAGGGTTCCAAATGTTTGGTTGACTGCAGAACTGCCAATGAATGATAGGCAAGTGGATTGAAGGCCACCAAGGGATGAACCTGGGTTATCCACCTCTGATAGTCGGTTGGTAAAAATGCGCTTTTTGAAATACAGCGGCTTCAGATGTGAAAGAGATGAAACAGAGAGCTCGCTAATGCGCAAAGTAGGTAGATAGTTGAGAGAATGAGTGGCAACAAACAAGGCAATGGACGTCTTGAAGTTTGCGGCAACAGATATTTCATATGCGACTCGCCTTCCCACTGCAATGTCTACCGGCGTGGCGGTTGTGGGTCGAGATTCCAGTTAGCCCGTAAAGCTCTGATTGGATGAGTCACAAACAAGAATGAGACACTATGATTCATACTGAGTTGCAACAACAGCGTTGTTTGTGCTTGGTGATTTGCCTTGCGGGCGGTCTTGTCATTTGTCCATGTAGTTTGAGCTGATGATTTATTTTTGACAACCCATCTCTGTCTGAAGTAAGCATAGTTTGGCGAGTTCAATCACACTCTTGGAGGTCTACACCAATTACGTAGTGTTGATAAGGTGCCTAATCCGGTAATAAAGATGGGCACGTACCTTCCTTCTCTCTTAGTGCCTACATTGAAGAAGGATAGGTATCTAGGCATAGGGGCCTTCATACCTAAGGATAGAAACAAATTCAATGCTTAGGCCTCTCAATGTTACTAAATATCTATATTAGCTTCTCGGCGTCTAATTGTTGCCTGTTATATTTGGGCTACGAATCACGATTAAACGTCTGACGTTCCCCGGGCAATGAACTTGCATTGATTAGATAAGCATTATAGGAACTTGATCTATGCATAATTAGGGGGTTTCTTGTTAACTAGCTCAAATTTCAATATTTGTTGCTAAACGAAGCAAATGGGATACGCATGCATTTGTATATTCGTAAATATTCATGTAGTTTATACTAGATAGCCATAATGAGCGGCTTCATATCCAATTCCACGATACTGTCAACCATTTTTCTCCCATGGATAAAATATAATCCGAATCGTCTAATCCTCATATAGGTGAAAGGCAATAAATTAAGTGTATTAGAGCGCTTCAATTACATATATCCACAAGCTGAAGCCCCAATTTTCCTTTCGCATATAATGTAAATCGCTCGGCCTGAGGTCTCTCGAAGAGCAAGATCTTCTTCTTGTTTTATACCTCTCTCCAGGGAAGGGGGGAGATCAAAGTACGACACGCTAACTACCTGCATCAACATTGAATTCTCGGGACGTCCCCTCGCCACGGAGCTTCGACTCCGGGCAGTATCCGGGGCTAACACACAGTAGCGTCACTACTCCGTTCTGCCCGTACGGCCATGCCCACTACTGCTCGCGTCAAGCAGCGTGCTTGTGGCAAATGAGGGGTCTACATCAACATTCTTGTCTCCTTTAGACACTGCCCTCCTGTCACACGCTCTGTAACACCAGAGGGATACCCGTACAGAAATGTATCTGCCCATAACAAATTACACATCGGATTACACTTACACGTAGCTTTTCTCGTCTTGGCAAAAGTCACCCAGAAATGCTATTTTAATGGGCATTTGGCATCCCGAGACAGTCCGAGACAAGCCCCCGTACGACAATATCCACCGTGTCAAACGGTTAAGCTATCTGTAGCTATCTACCCTTATCTTGTGACAAATCGGATTCTGTCCCTGTGTAGTGTAGTACCCGTGGACGATCTTCAAACAGGCACCTAGATTTCTAGATGGTGATCACCACGGCCGATGAGTTTCATGCCAGCCACAAGTCCAATACGACAAGACACGACATGCCGGTCAGACGGACCGGCTATCCCAACCAAATTCGACGTTATGGTCCAGACTCCATCATTGTACCTGTCACCTACCTCGATACAGTACTCGATACAGTACTCGATACAACTGTAGGGGCGACAGTCAGTCAGCCCTATCGTTTATTAGAGAATGTGATGCGGCTGATCGTTGTCGCTGCCTGTCGAGTCAGTCATGCTGGTCTTATTGGCCGAAAACATCTATCAGATCTCTAGCAAACCTGTTATCGACAACTCCACACCACTACTGATCACTAGCATGGCACCCCTTGTTCATAAGCTAGCATTCGAAATACAATGACGGCCAATGATACAGGAGTATCAAGACTTAACAATGCTAGGTATGATCAGCGATTTCTTGACCTTATTTTCTCTGTACGATCGTCTTCTTCCGATCTGCTAAACCCCACTTCCCCAGATGCCAAGCCCCTGGGCGCCGATGTTTTTAGTGAGATCGCATTTAACTCTACACGCAAGCTTCTGCAGGCCACCCAATGAGAAAATTACTTCGTATCACTCGACGATAACAGAAGATCCAGAGATGCAATCGCCTCCGAAGGTTATTGAAAGTGTTTTCTTGCGCAATAGTAGAATGTACCAGGAACAGGGCGTTCAGGTGAGCTGCATCCCCACGTGGGACATTACAGGGGTATTACAGCTGTATACACTTTCGTCGATGTCGGCATTGGGCTGAAGATTACAATCGCGCGTCGAGAGTGATCATTCATGGTATGGTCCAGAGTGAACTTCCGAAAAGAGCGAAGAGCACAGCAAGGTCTGACTCAGGCAGTACTGCTCAGGGTACGGCTGGACATTAAGTGTAGGCAATTAATGAGCTATAGGCTTTCGCATAAGGCCAGAGCTGACAGCAAGGAGGTCATCTCGACCGATCTTATTGTTCCCGAAGTCCTATCCGCCCTATCACAATATCTGTACAAAGACTCTCTTTCGACGCGTTGTGGGTATAGGACAACGCGGGATCTTTCCCTTCGAGGTGGGGTGAACGATCTCACACTATCAATTTCAGAACGGGGCTCGATTATCTTCCGCATACGGAAGCAGCCGAGAAGAACAACGTTAAAACTAGCGAAATCCTTCTTACCCGAGCAGTACCCGAGAGTGCATCATCCGAGTCATCAGACTAGTATCGAACGTTCGCCCTTTTTGGTGTGGCTTCTGTTACGGTCCAGACGCTAGGCGAGTCTACCGCGCAGTAGGTGTTATTCAAAAAGTAAGAGGACATCATATACATATCTCAGGCATTCTGCACTACACACCGTTAATATAGGTCAGATTAATGCGCATACATTGAATATTCAGCGCGCTTAAGCATGTCAGTCGAGAATCGCCACCACTATTCATCATTAGAGCTGTGCGGTGTTGCTAGGTCGGTGGTCCTATACCTGTTATTCGTCGCCTGATCCATCACGCCCCCCTCTCTATTGTTTTTACTGCGCTCGCTAACAAGCAGAAGACATTTATCTAAATCATAACAAGCGAAATTCCCTCGCTGAGCGACTTGTATTCGTAATTTGTATGTATGTCTGAGAAAGATGCTCCTCAAATCGGCCCGGCCCACGAGATATTAGCAGAGTTTTTTCATCTGACTGCAGGCTCAACAAAACAGATCGACAGCTAACGTGCATGAGGGGGCTAGCGGAGCTCGTATGCTTGCTAGTGTGATGATTAGCAGCAAGGGGACTCAACTTCGGCTAACGAGGGGTAGAGCCAATACCCGAGTGAGACAGGATCTGACAGGGCCATGTAGTTCGCGGTTGGCCATCATCTGTGATGTTCTGTACCACCTACCATTAGCGTAAACCCCCATCTTCTGCCCCATCCGTTTGTCTGACCGCCACCGCCAACACAACACCACTCTGTGATATAGTAATGACACGCACTTATGAGCATGGCCAAGATAGCTATTGTGGGAGACCGCCCCATCGCTGCCCTTCAACAATAAGCCCAGAACCTAAGAGAAATGTTAATCCAGCGCCTCAAATGCAGGGTTTATTATAATCCGATGAAGCAACGCCACCTAGCGATCTACAACTCACCAAAACTACTGACAGATGCGTGTATTGTTTAGGGGAACAATTTTTGCTGGGCCAGAAACCGTATACTACCAATGGCATATCGAATGAGCCATCTTGAAAGTCCACTTGCGCTACAACTTAAGATATTGAAAGTCTGGATCTACCCGTGTACACAGCTTGGGGGTTGACACCGAACGCGTGACCAGGAGGCCAGGCATCAATGTGGCTTGCAGTGTGCCAAATACCTTGCTTCATAGAGCGCCGAGTCTTTAATTAAGGACGGGTTCAGTAGGATGATGATGCTGTGCGGCTGAAGGCACCAGCATTCCCGCCGCAAATACCTGCCTCCCTTGATGAGCCCCTCGAATATCTATGGCTAGGGATACTATACGGGGGCTCACCATCTGATCTGCTGTACCTACCTACACTACTGTATCTGCCTTACAGAGCGCCAGGCTGCTGGGTTGGCCGTTCGAGATACATATCAATGACTTAACCGAATGTAGACGCTCAGCTGTCTTATCAATACTACTAACCCTACACTAGTTAGACGGTGTCTGTAGGGTACACAGCAGCGAGTATACGTAGCTTTATATGTAAGTAGGTATGGTCCCTGACCTGTCATTATCACCACCACTATGATAATCGGAAGAGCTCATGATCTCATTCTGCCGCTTCTGTACAGCTGAAGGAGTCATATGCCTTCGCTATGAAACTGCGCAGCTGCGTAGTCAAGCGTGTTCAGTTGTAAAGTGGTATCGTGTATGCTACCCAGTCTACATGAGATCGTGGGAAATGCCCCTGTTGCCATGCTACAGTAGCAATTCAGGGTCTTGCCCCCTTATCCCTGTCATTTTCTTAGTGCATGTCTGGAGCCTCGTATCGGCTCACAACGCGATTTTAGTCTCCGAGAGTTGCCCAATTGTAGATCCGGCTCCAAGCAAGGCGTACCGAGTTTATTATTACTTTCCCATGCTGATATGTTTACTCCGCTAAGATATCTGGACAGAGAAACCCCACTTTGCTATCCACTTGAACCGATCCTCAGCCCCTAGACCAGCCGATGGACGAGTGAACAACTCTGACTATCGTCATAATAATTGTGCGGGCAGTATGCGGGTTATTACTTACTTGGCCGGTTGTGGCGGGTTCTTGGCGTTCTTGTCACAACAAGTCAACCGCCCTATTATAGCGTCTGCGAGCATTAGCCTATACCGCTTCTCTTAGGTTGATATCACTGTGCGTTTACCGTATGAACCTTGGGCCAGCTGGTCTTCATATTTTCTTACCTGATAACCCTAGGACAACGTCGCTCGGCCGCCCTTCCTTGCTGTTTTGACTGCGGCTAGATCGAGACCCCGGTCAGCGTATCACGTACATCGTGGAGTGGGTGGTTAGCTTCGCTATTATAAGCTGATGGAATCTAGTACATGGTTTTTTAATCTACAGCGAAACCTTGTCTGCGTGCTCCAGGTCCAGTATTAATTGCTTGCTTCGCCCCTAAGTTAACTTTCCACTTCCCCCTCAAGAGCATTCAAGCAACCTCATGGGTCATATATAGAGTATTCGCGAGTCTCCCATGCTTGCTTAATACTATCCCTTTGTCTATATTGCCACCCCGGTTCCGCCCCCTTTGTCGATCTGTGGCCTTAACTTGTTTCTTTACTCCCACATTAGCTGGGCCGCTTTCCGGCTAGCATCTTCAACATGAGGCTTACACAGGTTGGCTCGGCGTTGCCCTTCGCCGGTCTTCTGTCTTTCGCCCTTGCCGCCCCATCTCAGCCAGCTTCAGTCGCCGGCTACAACTGGTATGGCTGTCAGACAGAGGCTACTAACACCCGTGCTCTGAACGCGTTCGCATACTCCGATGATGCCATGACACTGGAGTCATGCCAGGCCTTCTGCAGTGCCCAAGGGACAACCTACTTCGGCACCGAATATGGTCGCGAGTGTTATTGTGGCAACAGCTTTCAATCAGGTTCTGTTGTTGCCTCTGCGTCCGACTGTAGTCAACCATGTGCAGGCAACGCAACGGAGTTTTGCGGTAATGGAAACCGCCTTTCTGTTTATGCTCTCAACGGCACAAGTACTCAACCGTCATCCCCCGTGAGTACAGCTGCTGCTACTACCACTGCTGTTTCTGCAGCGGCTACAGCTTTCCCTGATGGGTGGACTTCCCAAGGCTGCTGGCAGGATGGGCCCAATGGCCGTATCATGCCGACATACCAGGCGCCAGACAATGATCAGCTAACCCTCCAGAGTTGTGCTGCGCTTTGTAACGGCATGGGCTACACTATCTCTGGAACAGAATACTACAGACAGTGTTTCTGTGGCAATGCGATCTACAATGGAGGTGTAAAGGGCCCTGATACCACTAATTGCAACACGCCCTGCAGCGGAAACAGCGCAGTTAACTGCGGCGGCCCTGGTTATCTGACCATCTACTCGAAGGGAACGCCTAAGACCTTTCAGCCACCAGTTGTGCAGACAAGTGGTCTCAATGGAACTTGGACATACAAGGGTTGCTATAATGACAACCTTAATAATGTGCGTTCTCTGCCATGGCAAGTTCTAATGCCTGGCACAATGACCGCAAGCACCTGCTTATCCCAGTGTGCCAAATTTGGTTATTCTGCTGCTGGCCTCGAATACGGCGAGGAGTGTTACTGCGGTGACCCCATAGATATCACAAATGCTGGCGCCACGAAGCAAGTTGAAAGTGACTGCAACATCGTCTGGTAAGTTCGCTAGAGTCTTTCATTATCCCCTTAAGCATTACTCGGGAGCAGAAGTTGCCGAGTTGAGATTCCACTCCTCGTGCCTCTGCAAACTCCCGTCAACCTTCCTAATTTTCACCTCAAATGGCAATCATTGACTCTAGTCTCGTCTAGTGCTGGGAATGCTAGTTCTATCTGTGGTGGAGGGTCAAGACTCAGCACGTACTTCTGGTCTGGCTCGACGCCTCTTTACGTTTTCCACTACCCTCAAGGCACCGATGCGGGTACCTACTCCAATCTGGTCGGTGGTGTCGTCACTCCCCTGATGACGATGCAGTCGATTACCGGCAAGGTTACATTCCTTGAGAAATGGGGGACAGGTGCTCCCAACAGCACTGGAGCTTATGAACTCGATCTCAGCCAAACTAATAACTTCGCCAAGGCATGGAGAACAATGCATCTCAAGACTGATGTATTCTGCTCCGCTGGTGTCATTCTTCCCGATAAAGCTGGTAGACAGCTGACCGTCGGTGGATGGTCCCTCGATTCAACGTATGGTATCCGGCTATATGCACCCGACGGCTCACCTGGTGTACCAGGAGTTAATGACTGGCAAGAGAATGTGAGCGAGCTCAAACTCCTAAGAGGTCGATGGTATCCTTCTGCCATGGTTATGACCAACGGGTCTATCTTGGTTGTTGGCGGCGAGATTGGCTCCAACGACAAAGCCGAGCCTACTTTGGAGCTCTTGCCCAGCACTGGCTCCGTTCTATACATGGACTGGCTAGCTCGTACTGATCCCAACAATCTTTACCCCTTCCTCTCTGTCCTTCCGGGTGGTGGCATCTTCGTCGGCTACTGGAACGAGGCTAGAATTTTGAACGAGGTGACATTCGCAACCACTAAAACACTTCCCAATATGCCTGGGTCCGTTTTCAACCCCCTGTCTGGCCGTACATATCCTCTCGAGGGTGCATCAGTGCTGCTGCCACAGATCGCTCCTTACACTGATCCTCTGGGAGTCCTTATGTGTGGTGGCTCCACTGAAGGAGGTGGTGAAGCTCTCGACAACTGCGTCAGCATCTACCCCGAGGCTGCTAACCCTACGTGGACACTGGAGCGTATGCCTTCCAGGCGTGTCATGTCCTGCATGGCCCCTCTCCCTGATGGCACATACCTGATCGCCAACGGTGCTAAGCAAGGTGTTGCCGGATTCGGTCTTGCCGACAACCCTAACCTCAACGCTCTCCTTTACGATCCCTTCAAGCCCGTCAACCAGCGCATCTCTATCATGGCCAACACGTCAGTTGCTCGACTGTATCACAGCGAGGCAATCACTCTCCTTGACGGCCGTGTCCTCATCACTGGTTCGGATCCTCAAGACGGCAAGCACCCCCAAGAGATTCGCGTCGAAGTATTCACGCCGCCGTACCTATACAGCACCAAGCCTCGTCCGACGTTCACTATCACGAACAAGGACTGGACGTACAGCAGCATAATCACCGTCACCCTCGGAGCTACCCCTACCGGCACAATCCAGGCCTCCCTTCTCGGCTCCGTGTCCAGCACTCATGGAAATTCCATGGGCGCTCGTACCTTGTTCCCCACCATCACCTGCGTAGGCAGGATATGCACGGTGACGGCGCCGCCGACCAAATATATCTGTCCACCAGGCTGGTACCAACTCTACATCTTGCAGGACGGCATCCCCGCCGTTGGCCAGTACGTCCGCATCGGTGGCGACCCAGGCAAGTTAGGAAACTGGCCCCCGGGGTCCGACTTTACCCGCCCCGGTGTGTAAAGAAGAGCCTAGCCCACAGATATCGCTGGCTCGCCTTTTTCATCATTTTGCTTCAACAGTAGAATCTAATATTTAGTATCCAATGTCTAGTTCTCCTGGTATCTTTCGTGTATGGATTCGCACCATGTCTTTTTGGCTTGGTGGGACGAATATAACTTGATGCCCTGTATGTATGTTATGAGTCAGCTCGTCTGATGACGATAGGGTATTTTACTTTGAGTCTAGAACAGCGAAGGGACAAAGGAGAGGATTTGAGCTTATGATGGAAGTTGGAATGATTAGTTATGACTCTCTCTTTTATTCTAGAATATTATACGAATGAACGGCTTTAATTTGGTACTGACCTTCTCTCCTTTTGGCGAATAAACCCCTGTCCGTAACTATAAGTGTATAGCACTAAGCGAAAATTAACCACTATACAGAAGGACATGGTTGGTAAAAGGTAGATATATTGATTCCACTACGCGAGTCGACTCCAAATCTGAGCAATTCTTGTCCTCCGACCTGTTCAAGAAATTCTCGTAAAGGTGTTCAATTTCGTCGGCTTATAGCTTCATTATGCCAAACCTCTGAATAGTACCTTTCCGGCAAAGGCGTCCCCTTGACTTGCCATGAGTATGAACTCTTTAGCAATTTATCCATGAGCAACCGTATCTCTGTTGACTTGCTCCACTAGACACCAAACCCTGTCGATAAGCTCACGCTTCTCTTCGTCGGTGAGATCTTTGGTAGGCTAAGAACCCCTTAGGTAAGTAAATTCCTGAAGTGCCGAAACTATTGTCACTAAGTCCCGGCATTACTCAAGGGGCACTTCATTGGGCTCTAATCGTATATTATGAGACACAACATGTGTTGCAGATTGATACATACGACCAGCCCCTAGAGACGAGATGAGAGTAAAAAATCGCTTCTAGATTCGTGTTTGATATAACTCAAATACCCGTCAACGTCCGCGTTTGCTAAATAGCTCCAGCACCTGATGACGCTACTTGCTCTTAGCCCCGAACATCGAATGATTGGTCAGCGATGCCAAATGTTATGACGATCGCATCGATGGTCTGATAGGCGATATATGGCAAACTCATGCTCAATCTCCTATAGGCCAAGATATCCCCCACAGCCTCCAAAAGCGCATCCGATCTGCGATCGAACTCTCCCCTATCCGGATGTCTTGTTCTCCGCGAGAAGGTCGCCATACCAGAGACCATGGGGATCTCGGATGATGGGAGTCAAGCTCTTCGCTTACACAGAGCGAGCGTTTGTGGGCCAGTTGCCCACGACAGTCTTCGATCATATCGTACCACTGATGGAAAAAATCGTTCGGGGCGGAATCTGGCAGTCGGCCATGACGCATTACTCGCTTGATACCGGAGGCGGGGGACTTGGCGACGCCTTCCTCGGTTATTTAGGCCTTCGCTATTCGGTAGATGCTCCAGGTCCTGAAAGTGTCAGTAAACTCACCATGTGTTTCAAGAGACTTCGCGCCAACTTCTTGGGGATGTCTCACAAGTCCCAGAATCTTTCGTATTTACTGAGGTACAACTCGAGGGTCTCACATCTTTCGGTGGCGAGCTCGGGAGAAGCTGTGCCAATTTTTTGGGACGCCTATCCAACTTTGGAGTTTATTCTTTGTATAGAATTTTTCTCGATAAGTCGAGCTTTCCTCCTCCCACTCAACTGCAGGCATGATAATACCTTGTACCAGCATTAAATATAATTAATCAATCAATTAATCAATTTTGCCATATATATATCTAGACGATTTACTACTCTTACCTAATGCTATGCTTAGTGTGAGCAGCCAGCGAAAAGAGTGATTGTATTGCAAGTCTTGATTACTAGCAAAAGTTTGGGGCAGATAGGCATATAGATGTCCACCGCCGAGAAATCTCTGCCAAGGTTTGAAGGAGAGCTGTCCAACTTTCAATTGATCTCACACAATCTAACAGTAGTAGTCCAGGTGAGAAACATGGAATGGCGAGGTTGCTTCCTGTGATACTTGCTGTGACCGTTTTAGCGTCATCCTGTCTAGCTCTTCCCTCCGGAGATAATGATAGCTGCTTGCTCGGCGAGCGCATACACAGCCGCCTGAATGTGAGCGCCAACTGAGATGGGGAAGACTGAGGCGTCGACGATGCGGAGGTTCTGTACCCCCTTTAGGCGTAATTCTGCGTCAACCACCTTGCCCATTGAGCAGGAGCTAGAGCCATGGAATGTAGAACTACCGTAACGCGTCAGCAATGATATCCTGCTCGATGGGTCTTCAGAGTCGGGACCTACCCTGCGTGCGCCTTGACTCTTTGATCGAGGTATTCGTCAGTCGAGTCAGGTCGAATTGGGTCGAAGCCGGGATATGGCGTTTCACCTAAGACGACCTGACCTAGAGCAGTATTGCCAGTCATCAGCTCGGTGACTTTCCGCAGCGAATGACGCCAGACCACCTTATCAACCTCGGTAGCAAAGTAGTTCGGATCTAGGAGCGGAGCATCCTTAGGATCCTTAGACGTAATAGTTACGGTTCCTCGTGATGTAGGTTTTAACGCCATCAGAGCACTGCTGATATGAGCGCCATCAACACCCACGGGAGGACTTCCGAGATAGAGCGTTAGGGTCTCCATTAGGGCCCAGTCTCTCTTGAGAAGATAGTGTTCCGGAGTAACGGCGTTATTGCCTTCATCTTTAGCAATAGCCGCCTCCAGAGCGTCTCGGGTTATATTGGTTCCGGCGACATAGGAGATTGGAACGCCCGTCGCGAACTCTGGCTGGGAGAAAATGGGGTTCCCAGAGCCGATGGCGTAGCCTTTTGATGGGTCTTTCAACTTCCAGTTCAAGTGCACCTTCACGTGGTCGTTGAAATTCTTTCCGACATGAGGGTTGTCTATCTTTACGTCGATGCCGTGCTTCTCGAGGGTTTCTCTGGGCCCAATACCGGACAGCATGAGTAACTGAGGGGTTCGATAAGCACCAGCAGCAACAATAACTTCTTGCGACGAAATTTTTGTCCCATCAGCAAGAATGATGCCGGTTGCGCGAGACCCGTCTAATACGATGGATTGCACGAGCGTGTCGGTCTGCACAGTGATTCCGTCGAGGGGATACTAGAAAACGCCAAGTCAGTATTAGTCGTCATCTCATGCAACGAGCATATAGCGCCGCTTACCGCAAAGGAGGCGATCTGTCGAGCGCCCTTGACCCGGTTCTCATTGATCTCGCCGAGTCCCAAGTTAGTACCAGCGTTCAGATCTCCCCTAGGAAGTTTATTTACGCCTATTTGGGCCCAGGCTTCCTCGGTAGCTTTGGTCAAGGGGTAAATGCGATTGTGATAGATGGGTGACTCAATCTGCATAGTACCATCGTGACCGTGAGCGTTGAGGGCTTCAGGGTCGTCGTTGAACCATCGCTCGGTCATCTTGAAGTAGGGTAACTGACCTACATAGCTCCAGCGCTCGTCGTCGACCATCTCAGCCCAGTCGTCGTAGTCAGCTTTAGCTCCACGGAGCCATCCACCTAATGAAGTTAAAAGCACGGAACATTTCATATGTAACAAGATTACTTACAAGCATTGATGACAGAGCCACCTCCGAGGGCTTTCCCTGAAGGAATGTCGATTTCCCTCCCACCACAGTGTTTCTGGGGTGCGGTCTTGTAGCCCCAGTCAAACTGGCCGCTAATAAACTTGAGGGCGCTGAAGTGAAGGATGCCTTTGTTGGCACTGACATCTGGACCCGCCTCGATAAGAAGTATACGGCATGAAGGCTGGTAGCGCTTCAGACGATTTGCGACCACACAACCACCTATCCCACCTCCGACGATGATGTAGTCCCACCGCTTGAGTTCCGTCATGTTTAGAGAATCGGGAGAAGCTCGTAGAGAGTGAGAGAAGCAATAGGTATATCGGAGAAGATGATACACCCAGAGGCAAGGTGGGGTTGGGGGAAACGGGAAACGGGAAACTATGTCTGAACCGGAGCCAAAGAATGAAAACACTGATGCCGGGGGAGTAGGTAGTCAGTACCGTGGATGAAAGGAGTCCTAGAATTACGCGAGGTAAGGGGGAGTAGTAAGACTCGATCTGAATGAAATAATGAAATATAAGCATTGCTTACATAGTAGCGACGGCCGTGTTTTGGATGATATTTGTGACTAAATGTTGTATCCGGTCGTCAGTTACATATAATTTAGATATATGGAGAGCTTTTAAAGTCTCTCTTTAGCACCCGTGGTTTAACTTATTGTTACCTGCAAAACCTCTGGCGAAATACTCTTGAGTTGAGCATCAACTTGAATGAGTACTCATAATAGCTATGAGATTTTTGTAACAGATGATCTCACTGGAAAAAGTATTTAGCGTTTATCTCGGGGGCTGGCAGACAGTTGGATTGAGGCGCAGACGCAGATGCATATATTTCCCCTCAGTTCACATGCAGTTACCCCGGTTAGATTTACCAACAACACAACAAATGATAAACATGTCACGCTCCATCTCGGCCTCTTAACTGAGAATATAGATACTAGGCACCATTCTTGTACTAAGAGAGTTGTATTACCGGTATCATGTTCATCCCTTGTTGCTAAAAAGTCTTGGGCTAGTGCAATCGCGCGGTAGGCGATCCCGTTGACTGAGTTGGTTTGGCATGCACAGTACTGTTCAACAGCGCAGCCTACCTGGACAACCCCTGTTCTGCTGATATTTCCGGCAGACATCCGCCCGTAGCCGCATTCCATCCTTTTACCCTTCTCCCTACCCTGTAATTGTATATCTAGGTACTGCTAGGTAGCATCGGTATCGCGCAGTCAGGGACATTATCACAAGGGACGTATAAGAGGCTTGGAGATAGACTCAATTAGACCATAATATACTAGGGGGCAACTAGGTCCTTGACCATTCGGAAGACTTCCTGACCCTCCCTTGGAATATCGAGGCTATTTATACACATCGTCGGTATTCCTAACCTCCGACCTCCGACACAATGTCTCAGATTAGCGAGGGCTGAATAGCCTCACTGAGACAATTGCCAATACTCTTTTCAGCTCGTATTACGTCCGAAGCTAGCGCGTGTTACGTCTGTAGACATCACCGAGACCTACAGTCTCGTATTCAGAACGTGTAACACTTCCGTAAAACATGACCACACACCGCTTTACAAAGCCTGGCGGATATCTCCAGTGGGTTGATTCCGATAACAGTTACATGTACTTCGAAAAAACAAAACCTAAAAATTCTACCAAAAAAATCACTGGCCTAATATACCTGCTAAAATCTTAAAGCACGCAGCTGAAGCCGGACTAAGTGCCAAACCTGCCTAGGATTTTTTCTAAAAGTAGCCTAATAAATATAAAAGTAAACAAGCGAAACACGTGTAACAAACCGTTAGTCTGTAAGGGCGTTAGTACTCGAAGCTCCACGTATTGGATCGTGCCTAGGGTGCGAACGTTGTACGGTCGGGTCGTAACTAAGTGGTCGTCAAGAGATTACTCTCACACAGCTATTCCAAGAAGTCGCTGTATGCTTAGATTGAATTGTGAAGTAAGAACTACAACTAAATACATAGGAAACGTTGGTCTATTATATAGACAGTCCTTCCTTCACCAATTCCTTCAGTGAGTGCCTTCGCTCACTGGGCTCACTGGCTCACCTAGCTCACTCCCAAGGTGAGCTCATTCACAGGGTGATCCAGGGTGAGTCATCACGTGACTCTCCTGATCTGGAACTGTGGCTTGTCTCCTGGTACAGTTCCCCTCCCTTGTTGGTGCAATGTAGCCGCTAGGCCCCGACATGGCCTGCGCCCATGTTGGTTCGTAACAACACGCTACCTCACCTTGCCTATATAATGCACGAAAATAGCTTAATAATGCATAAACTTATCGCTTAAAAAACATAAAATAAAAATATAGCAAATAAACTCAAGCAGCTGCTGTCTCTTATTATTGATAAAACAAAACAAAAGGCTTATATTATTACAAACCGCTACACCATCATTAGCAAAAAGCTTTAAAGCTCTGTGCGGTAAAGTCACGTACGCAAATTAGCAAAAATATAACTGCATGTATATTTCTAAATAACATTTTACATTGCGTTTGCTGTGTGCTTTTTAACAATCCAATGTTTAAAGATAAAATAGCTATATTTGTGTATAAATTACAAATGAACTATAAGCAAACACGCAGCCTTGCTACCTACCAAACGTGCCATGGATCTAAATTGTATTACTATATACTAACAATAGTTTATTAAAAGATTATAAAGCATTCAAAATCGAGCAATTGGCTATTAGCAGCTACCATGTCCCGTGCCAGGACTAAATGTGCATGGGAAAGGAGATCAATAAGCATTAGCGTTTAGGGCGACTGATACGTTGAATTTACGCTTAAAGTGTAGGATAGCATCGACCGGAAGAAGCACTGCTAACAGCGAGGGCAGAGGAGTTTGTAAATTTAGGGGACAACTCATCAAACTACAACACACTAAGGAACAACTGGTTCGTTGACACAGCAATGGCTTGGATTATGCCCTTCATCTTGGCATTTGTCATGTGGGATATGAACACTCAAGGTACTATGCACCCGTCTACTATGGACTATAATCGAAAGCGACGTCGGAGTGTTAAGTGCAACGTTATCGATTCGTATTCTCTGTGTTGCATGTGTAACCTTTGCAACTGGTCTTCCCGTCCTTTTAAGTGAAAATGGTTGTTTCATCTACAGAAACGCCCTTGTCTGATTGGCACACCATCCTACGAATTTCGTCGCAATTCCCGCACGAGTGATCGAGTCTTCGACTCCAGGTGGAAGCTCACCCAGTCGACCCCAGGGATAGACGTAGGCACCGCTTTTATCGGGGGTCAACTCGAGGCTAAGTGCTGTCCATAATTCGGTATAAGCTCCGTGTATTGGTGAATGCAGAATCATACGGTCCTAAGATTTAAGATGACATGAGTATGTACTATATAAAATTAGATGCTGATGCAAACGTTTTGGACTCACAATGATCCAATGATCAAGACCCGTCCAGTGCCTTTGCAGCCCCGTGCGGAGATTACCGGGGTTGAACGATGCATGGATGACACCGGTTTCAGGGGTTGCCTTGGCACACTCACGCGTCATAAAAATATTACCGACTTTGGTCTGCGCGTAGTTGGGCTTCACTCCCTGATCTATAGGACGGCCATCGGCTTCAATGACGATACCTTGTGGAGTGGGAGTGGCGACATGGACGCCTACTGACCCAGCCCACAACACACGAACGCTGGCTGTCGGTGTAGAAGGGCTAGAAGCTGTCTTTGTAAGGAGAGGCAGCAGGAGCTGGTATAGGAGATAAGGGCCCAAGCAGTTGGTTCCCATTTGTAGGTCATTTCCATGGGCATCGGTGCTGCCTTCTGGGGGATACATTACCTGTCATCCCCCCCAGAAACAAATCAGAACCAAGCCGAATCAAACAGTATATTGAGGCAAGAAGGATGATGGATAGGTCACGAAGCTGAGGATTGAGGGTGACGTACTCCGGCGTTATTCACCAACACGTCAAGACGTGGGGCTTGAGCAACAAAGGTCCCGACAGCGGGTTTGATTGTGTTGAGGTCGGAGAGGTCTAAAAATAGGAACTTTAATTGACCATTGCTTCTAGTAACTCTATTTTGGATATCTGTAATGGCCGTTTGGGCTTTCAGTTCGGAACGGCCGGCAATCCACACAACGGCATTGTGCTTGTAGAGTATCTTGGCCAACTCAAATCCAACACCGCCATAACCTCCTGTGATAAGAAAGACCTAGATCGTATGGGCAAGCGCGTCAGACAATAAGGCGGGTAGAGGGGGCGGATGGGGGGCTTCTACTAACACGACCTGTTTGGTCAGGGCAGTTTTTCTCCGTAAGAGGGGCAGCTGGAATAAAGAAAAACTGGCTAAAGATGTTGCCCATGGTAGAAAGCCACAAGAGAGGCTAAGCAGATCGCTAATAAGTGCCCGAGTACAAGATTGTAGGTGGCGTTGATGGATGAATAGGGACAGGATTTTTTATGGGATGATCAGGTTAGCTCCAACATGCCTTGCATTGTACGAGCGTGGAAGTGAAGATAGGTTTCTTAGTACAAAGAGAACAGATTTGTGCAAGGCGCATGCTGTAACGTCGGGACAGAGATATGACGCAATTGCAAGTTGCCATTTGTGACTATAGATCAAACGACCATCCACCTCTTGGCATTTAACCGTATATAGTAATTTATAAAAAGTACTCAGAGATTACTTAACTAAAGTTTTTATAATTAAGTGATTTTGTTAAGCTATACCGTTTTAAGAAATTTTAGCTTTAAAGTTTAAATTATATTAAATTAAAATTAGCTTTGCTTTTATTTTTTTTTTTATTAATTTATTTATTTTATATGGTATTTTTTTTGTTTTTTTAATTATTATTTTTTTTTTATAACAATTTTTTTTCTTTTTTCTTTCTTTTTTAAATTTAGCTGTTTATTTATAATTTATTTGCTTAGTGATTATTATATAAATATTTTTACCAAATTTATTAATTAATATATTTATTTAAATTTTAAAGGTTTATTTATAAAGTATTTTATATTATTATTTATTATAACGTTTTCGGCATTATTTATAAAGCAGTGGTTTTACAAGTTTTAATATACCTTGTTAATAAATAAAACATTGGGTTTTTTTAATAAATATTTATTAGCTAACTTTTTTATAGCTAAAATAATAAAATTATTTAACATATAATAATAAACTAGCAAAATTGCCATTTTTTAAACTTAATATAAATAAATTTAATTATGTTTTTATTAAATATTTATTTATAAAAATATAAAGTAAAAATGTTTATATATTAATTAATAAATATTATTGCTGCGTTTTTATTAATAAAAATAATAATGAAAATATTTTACTTTATAAAATTATAATATATTTATATATATTTTTTTAGTTTATTTTTATTAAGTATTTATATTTAATTTATTAAATAAACTTTTATAAATTATTATTTTTAAATAATTTTATTTATTATATTAAATTTTATAAAATAAATATTTAAAAACATTTTATTATTATTATTATTATAAGCAAACTTAATTAATAAGCATAGTTTATAATTTATAATAAATATTTATTTTATAAATTTATTTTATAATTATTTATATTTATATTGTTAAAATATTAGCGCAAATTTTATTAATGGCAAAAAAACCTTAATAACGTTAAAATTTTACGTATTTTTTATTGTGCAGTAAAACTTTGCAAAGGCAAAATAAAAGATTTGCTTTAAAATTATGCCTTTAATTTTAAAAGTAGTAAAAAAATCATAAAAATTTATATATGTTTTTATAAATTATTTATTAATATAATGTTTATATAAAGCTTAACTTTAAAAAAATCATAAAAATTATAAAAACTTTTACTATTTATAAAAATTGTAAATTTAATAATTTAAAAAGTAATATAATATTTAATGTTTATTTATTAAGTATTTATTAATAAATTTATTATAAAATGCTTTAAAACTTATATTTTAAAATGTTATATATAAGCACAATTTAAATTAAATATTTATAAAAAATAAAAATATATATATTATAAAAATTTTAACGCATAAAAATTATAAAAAGCTATTAAAAATACCTTGTAAAAAAAAGCTTTTTATAACGATTAAAATCCGGTTATTTTTTATTAAATATTTTTATTAAAAAAAAAAATGATTATTTTAAAGTTAACTTTAATGTTTTTACTTTTATTAATATTATAGTTAAATAAAATTTTAATGTTTTTTTATCGATTATTTAAGCATTAGTTAATATTAATAACTTTAATAATAAAAATAATTTTAAAAATAATTTTAAACTTAAATATAAAAATTTTAATAAAAATTATATTATATTTTAATTAAATATTTAAGTTTAAAATAATAGCAATATTTTTAACAATAAATATAATTTTATTTAACGCATTTCCCACTTAAACCGGACACCTAATTAAGCTGGCCACTTAAATTCCTATATAAAAATATACCGAAAAAGCCCGTGCATCTCAACGGATATTAAGGCTACAAACTAATAATTAATATATTTGAAATCCTCTTTTAAAAGGGAATCTAATGGTATTTTTTATTATTTTATAGCTATTTTATTTAAGGCTATATAAAAAATACGCTAAAATAATCCCTGTAATCACGCGTTAGTGGTTGGCTGGCTTAGTTGACGCTGCGCCCCACCTGGCGCGCACCTGGCACACTAACCCCGCTGCACACAAAACACGTAATTCCTAGCTACTCTTATACCTAGCTTTTGTTAAATTTAAGGGGTTATATAACTAGCTTTATTAAAGACATAACTTATATATATATAGTTTATATAGCGCACTTAGATTTTTCTTATGTATTATAACATAATATATATTTAATTAATTAAAAAAAATATATTAATTAAATTTGCTAAATGTTAATAATTAAAAGTTTTATATGTTATATATTATTTATAAAGTTAAATTAAGTAATTAATTAATATTAATAGTTTTAGCAATAAATATAAAAATAATTTTAGCTAAATTAAAAAATTATATGTTTTAAAACAAAAAATTTATAGCAAAAATAAGCTTTTTAAACTTTTAAAAATATTTTTAATTAAAAAATAAATTTGTATAGCTTTTAATATTAAAAATGTTAAAATATAAAAATTATTTAAAAAAAGCTTTTAATAAGTTTATAAAAGTATAATTATTAGTTATTATTATTAATAATAAAATTAATTTAATAAATAAACTTTAAAATTTGTTTAAAATAATAAAAAAAAGCAAAAAGTTTTATTAAATTAATTAAAATTAATATATTTACTTTAAATGCAATTATAATAACTATTAAAAATATGTTATAAATTTAATTATATAGCTAAGCAAATTAATTTTTTATAATTATAAGCAAATTATTTTTTAATTTATAAAAACAATTAAAAAATAATATAATTAAATATAAAAATTAAAAAAATATTTAAAATGTTAAATTAAGATTTATATAAATTATATTAATTAAAAAAAGTGATAAATAAAATATTTTATTTTTATTATGCCATAATTAAAAAAAAAAGAAATAAAAGAATTTATAGGTATGAAAATAGTGAGATATAGGTTTTGGTTAGCTTTTGGCTAGCCTTAGCCACTTTTAGCCACCTTAGCCACCTTAACTAGCCTTTTGCCACCTTAGCCACCTTGGCTATGTTGGCTAAAGTGGCCACTTTAGCCATCGGCTAATATAGCGTATAATTAATGTTTAAACATTAATTATTTTTTCTTTATAAAAAAGCTAATTAATTATACGTTATAACTTAAATTAAATTAATTAAATAAAATAAAAAACAATATTAAAAAGCTTGGTTAATATTTAAAAATATAAATTAAAGCACACTATATAAAGTAAAAGAAAAATAAGCTATATAAATTATAAAGTAGCTATATAAAAAAAGTTGTAGTTTATATAGGTTAAAAAATTTATATAAAATAATGCTTTAAAAAATTTAATTAAAGCTTTAAAAGGTTATAGTTTATATAGGTTTAAAAAAAAAGCCATATAAAAAGAAAAATTAAAACATTTAAATAATTTAATTAAAACCTTAAAAAAAAAGTGAAAATATATATAGCTTAGCCGTTTAAAGTTTAAATTTATATAAAGCTAAAAATAAAAAAGGTTAAATTACTAAGCTATATATAAAAGGTAAATTATATATATAATAATAAAATTAAAAATAATTAAGCTATATAATTAACAAAGGTTTAATTAACTATATATAGCAAAAAATTATTAAATAATTATATAACGTTAATAAAGTGTTATATAAAGTAAAGGTTAGTTATATAAAGTAAAAATAAAAATTTAATAAGCTATGCATAATAAAAGTTTAATTATATATATATAAAAAATAATTAAATAATTATATAACGTTAATAAAATGCTATATAAATTAAAATTATTATATAATATTAATAAAATGTTATATAAAATAATTAATATTGTTTAGCTAGCGTTATTAATTAAACTTTTCTTTTATATTACACCGTAATATATACGCTTTTAACTTTTTATATAATATAAAAAATTTAAAAAAAAAAATAAATTATAATGCAATTAGTATAACAAATAATTAAATGGTTAAATAACGTTATAAAATGCTATATAAATTAATTAATAGCATAATTATATGTTATTAATTAAACGTTTATATAAAAGCTAAATTAAAATATAATATAAAATATAAAGCTTATATAATAAAATTAAAATTTTATTATTATTTTTAATTAATTTATATTATAAAATATAATATTAATTAATGTTAAATTAAAATTTATATAAATTATATTAATTAAAAAAAGTGATAAATAAAGTATTTTATTTTTATTATATTATAATTAAAAAAATAAAAAATAAAGGAATTTATAAGTATAAAAGTGATAAAATATAAGTTTTAGCTAGCTTTTAGTTAGCTTTAGCTATTTTTAGTTATTTTAGCTATTTTAACTAGCTTTTTACCACTTTAGCTATTTTAGCTACGTTAACTAAAGTGGCCACTTTAATTATTAGCTAATATAGCATATAATTAATATTTAAACATTAATTATTTTTTTTTATAAAAAAGCTAATTAATTATATATTATAACTTAAGCTAAATTAATTAAACAAAATAAAAAATAATATTAAAAAGCTTAGTTAATATTTAAAAATATAAATTAAAGCACACTATATAAAGTAAAAAAAAAATAAGCTATATAAGTAAAAAAAAGGTAAGCTATATAAATTATAAAGCAGCTGTATAAAAAAGGTTATAATTTATATAAATTAAAAAACTTATATAAAATAATGCTTTAAAAAACTTAATTAAAGCTTTAAAAGGTTGTAGTTTATATAGGTTTAAAAAAAAAGCCGTATAAAAAAAATTTAAAACATTTAAATAATTTAATTAAAGCTTTAAAAAAGGTAAAAATATATATAGCTTAGCTATATAAAGTTTAAACTTATATAAGGTTAAAGGTAAAAAAAATTAAATTGCTAAGCTATATATAAAAAATAAGTTATACATATAGCAATAAAGTTAAAAATAACTAAGCTATATATAGTAAAAAGTTATTAAATAATTATATAGCATTAATAAAATGTTATACAAAGTAAAAATTAATTGTATAAAGTTTAAATAATGTTATATAAAATAAAAGTAAAAATTTAATAAGTTATATATAACAAAAATTTAATTATATATATATAAAAAATAATTAAATAATTATATAACGTTAATAAAATGCCGTATAAAATAATTATTATATAGCATTAATAAAATGCTATATAAATTTAAGTTATTATATAACGTTAATAAAATGTTATATAAAGTAGTTAATATTATTTAGCTAATGTTATTAATTAAATTTTTTTTCCGTATTACACTATAGTACGTACACTTTTAACCTTTTGTATAATATAAAAAATTTAAAAAAAAAATAAATCATAACGCAGTTAATATAACAAATAATTAAATAGTTAAACAATATTATAAAATGCTATATAAATTAATTAATAATATAATTGCGCGCTATTAACTAAATGTTTATATGAAAACTAAGCTAAAATATAAAAAAATAATTAATTTCTTTTTTTTATTAATTATCTTAAAAAAACTAAAGTGTAATATAAAATATAAAGCTTATATAATAAAATTAAAATTTTGTTATTATTTTTAGTTAATTTATATTGCAAAATATAACATTAATTAATGTTAAATTAAGATTTATATAAATTATATTAATTAAAAAAAATAATAAATAAAGTATTTTATTTTTACTATGTTATAATTAAAAAAAGAAAATAAAGAAATTTATAAATGTGAAAATAATAAAATATAAATCCTAGCTAACCTTTAGCTAGCCTTAGCTACTTTTAGCTACTTTAGCTATTTTAACTAACCTTTTGCCATTTTAGCTACCTTAGCTACGCTAGCTAAAATGGCCACTTTAGCTATCGGCTAATATAATATATAATTAATGTTTAAACATAAAAATTATTTAATAATTATAAGCTAAAGCTTAATATTAGCAATATATAAAAAAAATAAACTAGTTTTTAAAAAATTTAAAAGCTTAAATAATTAAATAAAAAGCTATTGGATTTTTAATTATTAAATATAAAGTTATAAAGCTTAAAAATATAAATTATTTAATTATAAATTTAAAAATTTGCTTTAAAAAAGTTTTAAACATTTAAATTATTATTTATAAAATAATTAATAAAAATATTATTATTAATAATAAATTAATTTATTAAAAAATAGCTGTTAATTTTAAAAATATTATAAATTAAATATAAAAAAAAAAAAAAAAATATAAGCTAAAAAGTTAATATAATTAAAACAAATATTTATATAGTTTTTTTTTGTTATAAAATTTTGTTTTAAATTAAAAACTATTTATATATTAAAAAATTTAATTATTTTAAACTTTAAAATTATTTTTTATATTTTTAATTAAATTAGCAAATTTATTAATTTTAAATAAGTTATAAAAAAATGCTATATATATAAAAATTAGCTTTATGTTTATTTTAGCTTTTAATAACATTAATATTTACATATAAAAATTAAAAAGATTTAAAATAATAAAGTTATATAATATAACTTATTATTTAAAAATAGCTATTAATTTAATATTATTATAAATATTTTTAAAAAAAAGATTTTATTAAAATATTAAATTAATTATAAATATGCTATAATAATAAAATAAATTTATATTATATTAATTACAAAATAAATATTATTAGTTTATATTAAAGTATTTTTTATTTTATTAAAATAAAAATGCTTTTTATATATAAAAAAACAAGCTAGCTTTTATTGCTTTAAAGCTTATTTTAAAAGCTAATTTTTATTAATAACATTTAAAGCTAAATTATTTAAAAGCTAACATTTTTTATTATTTAATAATTTAAGTTAAAAAAGTAAAAATATAAATAATAAAATATAAAGCATATATTATATTAAAAATATAATAATAAATTAATAAAATATTATAAAATTACTTTAAATAATTTAAAATATAGCTAGCAATAAATTTTTATAATTATTAAAAAAAATATAATTTTGAAAATTTATTAATGCTAATTATTAATTAATATTTAAGCTTTAATTTTAATTATTATTTAATAAATTAAAAATTTTTTATATTAATTTAAGCATTAAATAATTTAATTAAATATTTAAAAGTTTACTATATTATTTAAATATAAGTGTTTAAATATAATAATAAATTATTAAAATATAATAACTTTATTAAACACTTTAAAGCTTTATATAAAATATTGTTTAAGCTATATACTTTTAATATATAAAACTAAAATAAAAGCACTAAAAAAGCTAGCAATATAATTAAACATAAAATTAAAATAATAAAAAATAGCTTTAAATTATTTATTATTTTTTAAATTAATATTATAAAAATAGCAATATATTTATATAATTAAATGTTTAAATAATTATATAAATAAAAAAGCTTATATAAAAAATTTTATGTTTATTTTTTTAATAAAAATAAAATTGTAATTATTTAATATTAATTTAATTTGTGTTATTTACGTATATATAGCTGTAAAGCTTATGCTTTAACAATAAATATTAAACTAAAAAAAAATTTAATAAATTTAATTTAAAAGTTTAAATTAGCTATTTTATAAGTTATTTATTTTTTAACATTTATTATATTTAAGTTTTAATTATTAATATAATTATTTTAACTAAAAATATTATTTTTAATAAAAAAACTATTTTTTTAAAAAATTTATACAAGCTATAAAATAATTTTTAAAAATAAAAAAATAAAAAAATTAATAACTTTTTATTTTATATTATAATTATAAAACTTAAATTATTATATAAAGCTTAAAAAGTTATTATAACTAATTAAAATATAAAAAATATATATTTTATTAAAAATAAAAATAATATTGCTAATATAAATGTATTAAAAAATAAAAAAAGCGTATTTATAAATATTAAATTATTAAAAAAAGCAGAAAAGCTTGATTAATTTTTTACTAAAGTGTTACGAACCAACAGACGGACGGCCTGTTGGTAGACCAAGGTGACCTAACGACCCAATGAGGGGTACGTGGCTGGACCAGGAGACATGCTACAG